>JBCJKH010052061.1:22774-33774 GCA_039877255.1 Loriculus beryllinus
ACCCTGCTGAAGGCACTTCCTTAGGAAGCACTGGGGTTTTGTTCCTAACGTGTACCCCCATTTACAGCCACCCTGACTGGATGTTCATTGCAGGCACATACATAAGCATGTGCTCTCCCTCTTCTTCTAGCCAGACTTTAAAGGGTATGAAAAAATTCCTGGATAAACAAGGAAAGATTTGTTGGGGGGTTTTTTGTTTGTTTTTTTGGGTTGGTTGGGGTTTTTTATGTGATGTTGCTTAAATTTTTCCTTCTGGAAAGATGAAACTTGTGGTTTAGATACATAAATATGTACTATGGAAATTCAAATAACTGCTAAAGATTTACCAAAAGTTTTACACAGCTGGCCAGTGCCACGTTTTTCCCAAGAAAGGGTCTCAGAGGTGATTTGTAAGCTTTACTAAAAGCATATTTTGCAAACAAAAAAGATGTAGCCATTTGTGATTCCTTGGTTAGTGCTGTGAATAGTCACCCACCGGTCTTCAGAAAAAAACCAGATCTTTCTAAACCCCACTGATTACCAACCAGATGAGTGAAATAATCCATCATCCATAATGAGGTGTTACATTTCTTTGAGGGGTAACAATTCAGAGTAAACCAGACATTTTTCTCAAAGACCTGGATGTTGTTCAGCCTCTGAGAGCACCTGCAGGAGGATAACTTGAGAACCAACTTTCTCCTCCCAGGTCTGATGCTGCGAGCTCTCAGCATAGCACAGCAGCACAGATGGAAACCTAGAACCTTCCTGCACTATGTGAGGATGAAGCAGCTTCAGTCCTTGCTCTTTGAGGGAAGGTGACAGAATATTGCATCTTGTAAAGAAAAAAAAACAAAAAAAGAAAATTGTGTATTTCTGCACACACTGACTGTGACAGGTCCAGGTAGATGTCTGGTACCCAAGGGCTGCACTGCATTTTCTCTAGTGCTTTTTGGCACTCTGGATAATTCAGTAATTTTCTGCACTCTTTGGACAGCAATGATTTACAAAATCTTACAGCCATTGGTGACTTTGACTAGCCCAGAACCCCCTTCTTTGTGTATCAAGGAGTGAAGACTATTTACATCTACTCACCAGAGGAACTGATAGCTAGCAGGAGCAAGTGGTGACCTCCTCCCAACCACTTCCTTCTGTGCAAAGAGACGACGATCTGCAGGGTCTCTCTTGAAAAGCTTCTCCCTGGGCACGCTAACTTTGCAACCTGCTGATGAGCTAATGTCAAACAGAGCTCTGGAAAATACAGAGAGTGAGAACAGCAAAGCAGCCCAGAGCTGTGGGCTGGATAAATCATGGGCACGCTGTCTGGGAGGGGAGTTGCAGGGCTGCAGAGCGATAAAGACTGAGTTTGCTCTATATACCTCTTGCCGGGTTGCTCTGGAGCTAGCTGACAGGGCTCAGCCTTACAAGCTCAGTCTTCAAAGCATTCCTCTCTTTACTGTCGAACACACCAAATGTCTCCCACAGCTGTTTAGTTGGTTTGCAAGCCTTGTTAAGTACCGGGTTTATCATAGCTTTCCCAAGGAATGCATGCTCCCAACAAGTAGCTGAAAGGTATTATCTGGTTCAGGCAGCTGAAGACTTCAGGCTCCTTAGATCAGCAAAGGCTTAATGGAGACTAGCTGGGAGTGTATGACTAGTTTATCGATCCAGATGAATGCTGAGAAGATTGATGTGTTTAATTGAACCTGATTTTCCTTTGGGCTATGTTCTACTGGGAAGAGAGGTGTGAGGATTAATTCTCAGCATTATCACACTCATGGTGGTGGAAAGCACCAAGTATCACTTGAGAAGCCATTCAGGTAGTCACAGCCTTTCAGACATGAGGCCTTTTATCAGTATGTTTATACAACACCATAAAGAAATACCCATCACCTAAGGCTTGCCCACTTCTAGCTGGCAGAGCCCCCTGCACAGATCTGATGTTATCTGCACTTTGCATCCCCTCTGTGATATAAGCCAGGAAAATATCCCTTCAGTGGCCATGGCTGCATCCATACCTGGGTTTGTTTTCCTGAGCAGCAATATCAAGCCATGACCATCCTTGTGGTGCAGGTTGAGAGGTCTGCAGTCTGGGAGTCATACCCAAAGGCAGCCTTCTTCCCTGTGGATTAAACCTCACCCAAACTACTGGCTATTAATGTTCCCTCAGAAGCAACTCTGATCTTTTCTTTGAAGTTCACTTTAAACATCTCTCAAAGCCATAATGGGTAATGTGAAGGTGAGATTCATAATGGCCACAATAACCTTATAAAGCACACAGAGAGACAGCCAAACTACTTGAGTACTGCGGAGTAGTGAACCACTGAGTAAATGTGCTTAAGAGCCTGCCTCTCTCATTTGCTTATTCAGCTGATTGATGAGACCATAAGCTCCCCATCTGCAAGCTCTCTGGGCTCTTCCTAAGCTGGGTTTGTCCATGAGACACAGTTAATAATATTAATTATTTTCTCTCTTGTCTCTGGGGAAAGCAGCGCTCTCTGAGTGAGAGCAAAGGAGAGCCCCTCCGGTCACCAGCTGCAGCCGGGGCACAGCACAGAAGCAGGGTAAAACAGGGGAGGTGAAATGTTCGGGAGAAACATGTCAAGGTGGGGTTTCCCTCATTTTGCAACTTGGTTGCAGGCAAGCGCTGTGTGCCCTTGGATGGAGGATACAGGACAGAAACTAAACAGTGATTTAAAACCTTTTACTGAAGGATGATAAAATTACAGTACAATATGATATGAAGGCATGGAAAAGAAGAACAATCAACTAGGAAATTCTACAAAACAGATCTTGAGACAATAATTCAACTCTGCTTTGAAAGTGATATGAAGTTACATCACTGATGAAAGCGATAATACAAAGCTCAAGCTGTAAAGCACACCCCTGTTTTCAGTGCTGTCTTAATATTTCAAATGTGAAATTCAGGATCAGAGATAGAGATTTGCATAAACTGAAACAAATAGTTTTTAAAAGATAGCCTGAAGAAGTGTGTGGCAATCCAAACTAAGACCATACTGAACATATGGAAAAAGAAAGAATTCAGCTGAAAGAAGAAAGTGTGAGAGTGCAAGGGGCAGGGGGACACACTCCATTTCCAGCAAAATGAAAAGAAAAACAAAAATGGTTTAAAAATATAATCTCTGATCATGCTTTTTCTCCTTTGAGGTGCCCTTGACATGAATGTTGCTGGATGTCAAACTGACACCACCAGTTCAGGTGTCTTGTGTTTCTTCTGGGAAGCCGCTGTTTCTTATGGGGTTGCAAATTATTTTTCTTCCTTGGTATTTGTTGGTTTTAAATCCCACCTTGGACCTTAGATGAAAGAGGGTTGCTGTGGCATATTTTTTATGTATCAGTCAAAATAAGAGGAATTGAACTGGCTTCAATAACTATTGCATTTTTCACTTGATTCTAAACTTAGCTATGGTTACAGAAAAATTTAGCCATTCTTTTAGTGGTCCTACCAAGCAATATTCTTGGCATAAAGGTGAACTATGTTCAGAGAGTCAACTCTGCTGATCATGTCCCAGCTTCTGTCTCTGAAGGCCATGGACCAAATTCTTTCTTGGCGTAAGAGCTAGAGAAAGAATCAGTTTGATACGATGAGTCAAAAGTTTATCCAACGTCAGTATGGGTTGACAGTTTCATTTCAACAAAACCAGATTATTTTGGATATTTATTAAACTAGACCGACTGGTATTCCCATTCCCATGTATATACACACATACCAAACAATAGTCTCCTTAACAACCCACAGATGAATTCTTTAGCTTATGAATCTGCCAGAAATCACATAATTTTCCCCATCAAGGAATGTTGCTTGGCACATCTTTAATATATCACTTACACAGCCCTCAATCAACCTAAATGATTCATCTAGCAACATCTCTTAGGCAAGGCTTTACGTGATTGAATGGTTTATCTTCACTGAAAAAGCACACGCCATTCAGTCCCACGTATCAACTATAAAAGTTATTAATAACTAGGAATTATTTAGATAAGAGCCATGAGGCCAGCTTTAGCTTGGGTGACTGCAGCTGGCTGGATCTGAGCTCCATCAGTGAAAATGAGGCAGAATTTGCCCCCGTGGGAACAGATCAGAGGCTCACAGGCTCAGCACCAGCCCATGCATCATATTTTATGTTGTGTTTTACAGTTTATCAGCCTTCAGATTAAGATTTATTGATGTTGCCTTGCTGTTTAGCAGTCGTAACTCATGGCATGCCCGTTACATTACAGTACTGCTGTTGCACCAATGCATATGACAGAGGTGCTGGATCTTGATGTGGACACTGTACCAAAATACAGCCCCATATAGGAAAACTGCCCTGAGAAGCAACACAGGGACACCACCTTATCTGTGCCTCTGCTAGGCTGCTAGTCCTTTCTACATGGTGCTTCACATCAGTAAGAAGACAGGAGACAGATATGTTCATCCACTACTGTGATCAGGTTCATAGCTGCCATTACCAAGACTATGTTATATGCTTGAACGTCTCTTGGATGGAGACATTGACGATTAGTTTGAGGAGGGTACACAGAGAGCTGTCTGAGCCAGCACAGCCAACACATTGTCCAGAGCAACTGGGAAGTAATTTTTCATCCCCAATATCTTCTCTTCTCCAGGGCTGGATGAATTACGTAAGGTTCCTTGGACTCCAGACAGGCAAAATGGGGTTACAGCGCCATGTGATCTTAGCTACATTTCCCAGCCTAGTATCCTGATGTTGTGCACAGACATGGTAACTTGGCTCCTTTCCTGCTTGAAAACATTTGTTTGGATGTTCTGAGGCTTTCTCGAGGCTGTGGACCCCCATCATAGTGTGTTACATGGCTTTAGATAAGAAATCTCCATAAAACTGTAAGCAATGTGTCTTCTGCAGTAAATCTTTTTTCTTAGGCAATAGTGAAGCAGTCACATTATGTTTCCTTACATTGCAGCCCACCTGTTGCAAGGAAAGTGCCAAGAAAATTATACACCAGTGGGAAAGGATGGATTTCATGGATGGCTTGGACCCAGCAAGAGTCTCTGTGGCTATGGGATACACATTTAACATCACCTCCCATCTATGAAGGTTTCTTTGTGCAATCAGAAGGGAATCCCTGGCTGTATGGAAACAAGTAATCGGCCAGCTCAGACACCACAGTTGGAGCTGCTATCTCCCCATCAAAAGGAAGGAAAATTAACTGGGTGTTGGACAAACAGCTCCTGCATTGCGTGGCACAGTGGCAATCCTTGGAGTGCCTTGAGGCTTGATGAGCAGCCTTCGTTTCCCTGCCTGAACCTGGCAGCTCCCTTCTGTGCTGTGTGTCCATAAGGATCTGGTTGATAGTGCTGAGCGTGTTCTGGGGTGCAGGGCTGCCCGTGCATGCTGGTACAAGCCATCGTGGTACGTAAAATGATGGACTTGCTGTCTAACCAAGAGGTTTACAAGAAAAGATCTGTTGACACTGAGTGGTTTAAATGCTTTTTTCTTTATCTACTGAATAACTACCACTAATTCATTACTTCTGAAAAGATTTTTAAAACCTAGCAGCTCCCTCTTCTCTGCAGTGTGGGAGCACAGTGATATTGCATGACCACCTGTACAGCCAACATGGGAGTGGATAGGATCTTCATGGTCCTGCTATTTGCTTCCTACCATCCCCTTTACAAAAAGGGTCATCTTTCACACCCCAGTGACGATTCATCGTTCCCATTTAAGCTGAGAAGTTGCTCCTGCAAGTCTCTGCTGCAAAGGCTGGAGAAGTCCCTCCTGCTTACTGCACACAGTGAGGTAGCTTCTGCTCCTGCACCAGCACTGCCTTTCTCCTGCTTCACACAAAAGTACTTTTGCTTTATATTTTCTTTGGAGCACTATTACCAGAGGAGCAAATGAAAAAACCTTTCTGTGTTGCATTAGGTACTAAGGCAGCAGTGCTGGGTGTTGTGTAGGGTGCTGTGTAGGGAGCAAACACCGGTCTCCTGCAGCGACACCAGCCTGGGAAGGCTTACAGTAGCGACACTTCTGCAGAGGTTTTCTCTCCTGCAGGGTTGATGCTTACACCCATTTCCTAGCCTGAGCTGTATGTGAAAGGGGAATCCCACAAAGCAAAAATACACATTGAGAGGTAAGATAGATAGATGGATAGATAGATGATAGATAGATAGATAGATAGATAGATAGATAGATAGATAGATAGATAGATAGATAGATAGATAGATAGATTAGATAATTTAATTCGCAGTTCAAAGAGCAAGCAGCTTGTGGAGCAGTTTGGTTATCCAACACAGCGGTAGGAGCAGCGGGCTGGGGTGTTTAGCAGCTCAGCTGTGATAGCTGGCGAGAGCCACAAGATGTCTCTAGAAACCAGCATTTGGACTAAAAAGCCATTAATGATTCCGGGAAAGGGGCCGGGCTGCTTCCATCCGTAGTGAGCGCTGAGCCCCAGTGTTGAGCTCCAGAGAGCCTGGGCTTGGAGCGCCGGGGCTGTGACAGCCCCACTCACTGAAGCCCCCTCTCCATCACCATTTACTTCAGGTGAGAATTTGGCCCGTGAGGCGGTACCCGTGGCGTTCCCTCAGTGCACAGATGAGAACTGTGGATCAGTAACTCACAGTAGGGTTAAAAGCTATATTGACTTCTGAAGTCATGGGACAAACAGCAAGGAGTGCACATTGAAAACCAGATTAAAGAATAATCACAGTGCAGCAGGAAATAGTAAAAACAGAAGTCCTCTCTAAGAGTCCTTCTGCCATATGTTCCCTGCACACCAGAGCGGTGTCAGCCAGCTTTGAATCCCCCAGGGTCCATGGCCACTGTGGGGTGCAGCATAGCAGTGCCTGCAGTGAGCCAGGGTCTTGGCATTGGCCACCTCAGTCCAGAGCAATTATGGATAACCACTTTCTCCCTTAGGCTCCTGCTCCTGCTGCAGGCCACTCCTGAGACAGCTAAAGGAGGTATTTTCAGGTCCTAAAATGTTCCCTGTAGGCAGCACAGGCCTGGGTTTACAACCTCCAAATGTGCTAATCCCTATGGATTTCATTACCTGCACAGTCACCCCCAGGGATTGATGAGTACTGAAAAATCCCGCTGCGGCACACCCACAGACAGACTTTATGGGAATGAACTGTCTGTCCCTGACACAGGGAAAAATCCTGCTGAACATGACTCAGAGCTCAGTAGAAAGCCTGCAGATCCTGATCCTGCATCCACGTCAGTCACTCAGGGAACTCCTCTCCCTTTCACCAGCTCTTCTTGGCTTCCTAGTAAACAACTAGAGAATTGCAGGGTAGAAAAGGCCCATACAAGTGTGAAGCTGTTATTAAGAAATCGGCAAAGCATAGTAACTAGTGACTCACAAAGTTTAATGTGAGAAAACAAAGCTGTCCTTCAATGAACCACATAGAGAGACAGCAATTACTGTAAACTGAAAAACCTCTGTAACATTCAACTAAAAATGTGTGGCAAATAAAATCCATTGCCCACCAGACTCAGTGATTCCAAGCATCGTTTGTTTTAGGATTTGTTTTCCTTCTGACAAATCATAAGACAGTCATTTAAATTAATAATAAGCAAGTTATGGGGATAATGGGATTTTTAATGAGCTGTTTCTGGTTGGGGGGATTTCTTCACAGAAGCCCATCTACTTCATTGCAAATGCTAGTGTTTAGCATGAAGGCAATGGGTCAAAAAGCCCATTAGTCTAATTCTGCCTGAACAAAAGGACTGAACTTTTTTCTCACAGTGTGTTTAGGAAAACAGGACAAGGACTGAGCTATCTTTACATCACTTTACTTGAGGCACATTCGTTTGGAAAGAGCAGGATGAGAAAAAAAGATGTAGTTGGTATCTGTAGCACGATTTGAGGAAGGATGGCTATTGCTGCATAACCGGCCCAGCAAAGCCTGCCTTGTGGCAGTTGAAGTCCTCCTCGGCCTTGCAAGAACGAGATTAAAGCCTTTTTTCCCGCAGAGGCCAGCATACTTCTGCCTAGTGCAACTTTTTGCAGACTGAGGCAAGAGAATGCTGGGTGCCAGGGTGACCTGAGGGTGACATGTGGGTGACAGGGTCAGCCCTCTGCAGCACCCAGGCTGCTCTAGCAGGCGAATCACAATGGATATGGTGACTTGGTGGCAGCTATGCTTCAGCCTTGTACATGAAGGGCATCCTTGGTGTCTGTGCCCTGAGCCTCCCCACACCCACAGGTTTGGTGCTGGGGAAGGGAGGTAAGGCTCCTCAGATTTTTTCCATGCAGACTATGAACACGGGAACTTTTAAGTCACTGCTTTCCAGTGAACCAGATGGGAAATTATATATAATACATGTATAAGTTGCTGGGATAGTTTTTCCTTTTGTTACACAGATAGGGAGCTTAGAGTTCTTACCAGTACAACTGTGTAGTAATCAGACAATTTGAGGCTGATACTGTGCGCAATCACCAAGATCTAGTGGGACATTTCTTGATGACATTTAACTTGACTTCTACCTCCTCTTTTGTCTGAGATGACTACTCTTTTTGGTCAGAAAGTATCACTTTTGCCCTAAAACATGCAGTAACTCAGAAGACCTATTCTTGAATTGCTACCCATCCAACGAAATGCTTTCCCCAAAGAACCAAAATCCCACAGCAAGTTTAATTTTCTGCATGGATTAAAATAAATAATTTTTTTTTTTTTTTTAAAAAAAAAAAAAAAAGCTGTGGTCCTTCATTTGAGATCTGTGTCTCTCAGGATGTCTGGGCTGAGGCCTGGGGCAGCTGAGGCGTGTTGTGTATCCAGCTAGAAGAACCCACCTCAAGCCACAACCACCCCTTCCCACAGCCAGGGCTTTGTGCAAAATGACAGAGAGGGTAAAACGGCGAATGCGAAATCTCCTGAGTAAAAAGGAATTAGTAAAACCCCATATTCATGAAATATTGAGAGCTAATTATATGTGCATCGGAAACCTCTGGGGGAAGGGAGATGGAGGCCTTTCATTAGACAGTAACTGGAACTTTTTCATCATTTGTCTAGCTCAGGAATGTAAGGCTGCTGTCTGGAGAGGGATGTGGGATGTGGCTGCAGGGCTGGGTGTGCAGGTGAGGTGCCATGCTAGGAGTATTTCTATTGTACTCCTCCGTTGTGGCTTGGAAAAGGCTCTCAGCTATAGCAGGTCAGTGGGACTGAGTGCTTCCATACCTCAGCACTCCCACACGACCCCTTCTGCTGGGTGCGCAGGCAGGAATCGTTGGTCCCAAGTAATTTTTGCCATCTTTCTCCCTTCCAGCCCCCAAATGCTGGTTGCAGTTTCTCTTGACACATGCAGACCCAGTCTCCAGAAAGTTTATTTCTTTGCCTGTGACCTGTTCTCTGCTTTTGCAACCACAACAAATGCCATTAACCAAATTCAAGACCAAGTTCAGAACTGGTGAAGAAGGGGGAAAGCTTTTAACGGGGAGCCGGAGCTAAGCACACAAAGGAAATCCTACCCACTGCAGGGTCAGCACTGCCCGGCAGCCACAGAACAAGGGACCAAAAGTAAAAATGGTGTGTGGGGAAGCAGTCTGCAGTGGGTGACTGGCGGTTTTCTCTCTCAGAGCTTTGCAGCTATTTTAGACACTGCCAGCTCTTTGCTCCCTGACCCTGGCAGGGAGGGCAGAGGCACCCGGCTTCCTGCCCCCAGACCCTGCTTGCACCCGCTGCCCTTCTGCAGCCGAATTTATCCCCCCTCCGGTGATGTCCTGGGGATCTCGGCCTGGGGGGAAGATGCGTGTCTCTCCCTATGCAGGGCAGCAGCCTCCCGAGGAGCCGCTGCCCCGGGCCGTGCACAGGACTCCGCTCTGCCGGGCCGCCCCCCGCGCAGCCCCCGCGGAGCCTCTCACCCGCGGAACGGCCGCTTTGCTCCCACGGCAGCGGAGCCCACCGGCCTTCGGCGCATAAATCAGCATTAGACCCATTCCCCCCTCCGATCCCTGGTGCCACCATCTATTACTCCCCCAGTGCTTTTTCCATCACCTTTTGTTAGAATTACACAGCCGGAAACTTAATTTACCCGGAGCTTTAAAGACAAATAAATACAGGCAGGCCGGTATCCCCGCGATATGCCTATTTGCTCCCGCAATCAGTGATTATTATGAATTGTTGTGATTTTCAGACTGCTGTTGTTTTAAACACCTTCTCAGACACTATCCCCGGCTAGAAAGAAGAAAAACCGAAGCCGACCACCCTCCCCGAGCAAGGGGCAAAAAGCAAAAGACCATGGCACTTATGCTGGGCTTTATTTACTTTTGCTATTATTGCTATCATTATTTTTGAAATTTGGAGCTAGAGAGGTTTTCAATTGCTGAAATAATTGCCTGGGAGAAAGGTTGCTTAATCTGTTCATACATTATTGACTCGGGCTCCAATATTGGGCTTGCTGTTTTTTATCACAAGAAGATCACGTACGAGAGTCTTTTGCATAACAATTTTTAAAGAGGACACATCCTTATATCAAAAGTGAACGTGACTTGAATTTTGCCGGCGTTTGTCCCTAAAATGACCCAATTCCGGTTACTGCCACTGGGCAGCAGCAACATTGCATCATTTCTCCAGGCAATAGACTTCTGCTTTACTCTCTGTCCCTTTCCCTGTTTTTTCCCCCATTTTTTCTCTTCCACCCCCCCCCCCCCCCCAAACGAACACGGACTTTTAAAGCTGATTATTTTGTCTTGCTGCGTTTTAACCCTACACACAGTTTTCTCTCCCTGGGAACTGATGAGCAGAGAGAAGCAAGCCCGGCTCGTAGGAGCAACATGGATAATTAAACCCGAAAGTTTCCATGCAAGGTAGAAATAGTGCCTTCAACGAAATGTTGCTGTAAGCCGCCTCATAGAGACCCCGGCACCAGTACCACCGCCTGCAGCCACTTCCCCGAGCATCATTTTCCCAATGATAATCAAAAGAGCCCCCCCTTTCCCCCAGTTTTTCAAATCGAAATCGAGCTGTCTGCCAACCCCACTGGTCAAGGTAATTCCGGAACAAAGGAGGAAAAAACCACAAAGCATTTCTCTTCCTCCTC
>JBCJKH010052063.1:13403-27896 GCA_039877255.1 Loriculus beryllinus
AAAAACATTGCTGTTATCAGTTCTGTTCCCAAGCCGAAACTCAAAAACACAGTGCTTGCACCAGCTACTAAGAAGGAAAAAAAATGACTGCTACTGCTGAACCCAGGACATCTAGGTACTCTGAAAGTTACTTTGGCAATCTTGCATGATTTGATAATACAAAAGTCAACAGATATCATCATGAATGTGACTGCATAAATGCCGTATTAGTCATGACAATCTTATATACCTCATAGAATAGTTTTCTATACTTTTTAAAACTATGATTTCCCTCATGCCTTTATACAGATGTTGCTGCTGAAATACTATATTCAGCACATTGAAAACCAAACTATTTACTTAAAAGAATTAAAAGCATTGCCAAAGAAATCTGAACAGAGGCTTTCTGTTGGAGAATAACACACACTGAGTACACACTACAGCATGAAATTAAATTGGAACATGCAACTGAATGTGGTGCCATTAATATACATTCTTCGGTAGCCTGAATTCCAGCTCTATCAAATTATTATAAATCTCAGTATTTTTAAAATAACAGAAGAGCTGTATCAGATGGAGAATTTGATGCATTGTGTTAGCATAGAAATATTTTTCTTTTAAAAAAAAGCCTGTTCTAAAGGAAAATCAGCCTAGCAGCATTTCAGCAAAATTAATGCTGAAATTGAAATACATTTAAAGTTCTACTAGTTGAAATAAATAGTTTCTGCTCAAGTAAGTTTTCAAAAATTGAAAGGCATTAAGGTTGCAAAAATTGGAGGTAGGAAGATAAGTTTTGCACTCTCTATTTTTAAACCAGAGGATCAGCCATTTCCTAAACATGCTTCTTAAAATGCTTTTAATATCAGTAGCTTTTCCAGTACAACTGCGTATTTCTCAGAAGCATAAACTTCCCATTGAGCAATTCATCTTTTTTCCAGCTCCACTCTAAATGCATCATACACATCACAATTCTTACCAGATGACAGAAAAAAGAATTTAAATTGTGCTTTACTGTATTTTCAGTTAAATAATTCCACAGGTACAGACAGAACCACACTGTCTCCAAGAATAGTGAAACTGCCAGCTAAAGGCCACAATACTTCTAATGCAAAACAGTAACAATTATTAATAAGAATCTACTAAAATACTACATGCCTTGGTCTGAAGAAGTACAACATAATAAGTTAGTAACAGTAACAGTAATAACCTTTTTTTATGCCAATAATTATTAGAGTGTTTTGTTATATTCTATGTGGTAAGGTTAAGCATGTCTGCTGCTGCATTAGCTTCGGTGTCTTGAACTACATGGACTACAAGCAAAACATTGGTGTTCAACACTTTATCTGAAAGATGAAGAAGTTCAAGTATTTGGCCAAGAAACAGTTTTTACTCCAAATCAGATATTACGGTTTGGAGAGCTGACCAGCTCTTGCATGGTCAGCTGCAATTTGGTGAACTGCTTTTGCCAGCAATATAGTCATGATGGAATACTTTTCCAATTAAAAACGTGTAATTCACCTTAATACTACTATTAAGTGCCAAATATATTTTGCGGTACAGAAAATATCTCCAAAAATGTGTATGATTCATTCTAATTTTACATGGAAATAGGAACCAGTATCTATGAGGAAAAAAAAACCCATAACACAACATCAATACTTATCTTACACAAATATTAATGTTTTATCTCTGGTAAACCTTCATTTTAGACTTAACATGTGAGACCCTGGGTCAGAGCACTATATTTAGACTACTTCAGGAGAAGTGTTTTGTTCCTGGTGCTGCTAGGGTGCTGCTGTACCCATCAGTCTGAAACACAAGAGCCCCCAGAGACATATGAGTGCTGCACACCTATTTAATGAACTGCAAAACTACAGTGCCAACAAGGAGCTACTCGTGCATAATCTGTTAATGATCTGGAACACATGAATCAATGAGCCTGACCCAACATTGTTATCTATGGGTAGGTAAGAACTGTTAGACACAGGAAGAATTAAGATATACTGGGAAACAGTAACAAGGTTTTTCTAGAGACAAGTCACATCCCACAGACACAGTGGGATGTAAATGGAAAAGTTTAATTTACAGCATCAACAAGAAACATCAAAGATCTCCCAGGCATTATTACGAATTAATTTTTTGTAGAAATGTATCCTCTCCTATACTCCAGAATGATCACGCTTTCTGTTACAATAGGTATTGCATTCATTTTTGACCTTTTCTTCCTGTTGAAAGAATAATGAGAAGTACGCTATATTTAAGCATTTAAAATATGTGTATTATGATTAATGAAAGGTCAATTTCAGGCAAAAAAAATCAACCAATTTAAAATCCAGAAAATATTTGTTTTTACTGGACAGATTTTGCTCCTTGTTATATTATAGAAACATAGTAATATAGGAAAAATGTCAAAGTTATTCAAAACAGTCTTTTAGAAACCTATCCACAATCACAGAGTGATTCTTACAATTCCCCCAAATACATTACTACATACAAAATAGACAGTCAATTATAACATCACATTTCATTCCTTGTCATGCACTGCCAGCCAGACATTGACTGCCATTTCATAAACTCTGAAGATGTCTTTCACATAATAATCTCTGAAGATTAATTTTTTTAATAGGACTTTTTCCTCCTCAAACTGTAATCAAGAGACAACTCTACTCAGAGCATTTATGGGGAAAACCAAGGTACTGCTAAATCTGAAACTTCCCTTTAAAAAAACATATTGTGTATACCAAAAAATTCCAACCCCACGGAATCTCCATGCCCATGTCTCTTTTTTAAATCATGAGGGGTTTTTTTAATCCCTTTTCCTAGAAAGATCTTTTATTCCTTTACAGAAAATAGTGCAAATACAGGTACTTTGTCAATCCAGATGCTGCCAGTCCAGTCCCCTTTGTGTTGCTGACAGCACAACAGAAATAAGCCTAGAACTTTAGGCCAGGATTGGTTAAATGGTTCACTGCAAGTCATCTTAAGTGCTTGGGCCAGTGCATTAGGGGCACAGCATGATGAGCAGGGGTGAGATAAATATGGTCTGCAGGTGTAAAAATTGTGTCTCCTGCCAATACTATCTCCCCAAAAAAGACTGGTCTAACTATAGCAGTCTTCCTTTGAGATAAAACCCATAGATGACAGGCTTTCTGGGAACTAATCACGACCTTTATGTTACAATAGCCTATCCTGGAAATACGCAGTTCAACCAAATCCAGGAACAGGAATAGTCATTAACAAGCGCACCAGGTAACAGAAACTAAAAGCATGCCAGCAGGTAAATCTACAGCTGTAGAGCACTCCACAATCAAAGACTCAACAAAGAGAGCACATTACCTGAACTACACTTTATAGCCCAACATGCTGAGCAACAACAGGAAGACAGAATTCACAAATTCAGCAGCCATGCAGTCTGCTGCCAGGAGTCCAGAGTGGTTTAGACCTCAAGTCTCTGGGCTGGAACAGCAACAGGTACCTTCCAAATGATTTCAGCAATCACTAGTGAACTGAGAAACACTTCACTCATTACAATGGGCAGAGGAAGCAATCAGGTACGATGCTCCTGCTCTAGCAGTGGAGTGACTTCAAGACTGGGTTTCAAAAGTGAAATATTACCTAAGGGGGTGAAAGGGGATTTGGCAGAGACATTAGTGCATATGAGAGAAACAGGTACTTAGGGGAAGCCCTATTCCATTCAGTAGAGAAAAGTCTTTGACTAGATGTGTCGGGTTCACTGCAGAACAGATGGCATCCTGCTACAGTTAGCGGAAATTCCTTTTTTTTTTTCCTTACATGGATATCCTTGGATGTGCTGCAGAAAATGGACAAGTGGGGTCTTTTCCTCACCCCAACAAATTACAACAGAGGAAAGGAATTTGTACCAGTGGTGAGTTAAGGCATGCCAGATAAGGTAACTGTAACTAGGTTTCTGAAGAATAGAGAGAGGAGATAAGGGCAGATATCACTTACAAATATTTAGCAAAATATAATAAAAAATAGGAGCCCCTAGATCTACACTTTCTCTTCCAGAAAACAAGGTAGTAATTATGGAAGGCACTTAATGTTTGATGGAAGGGAAAAAGAGATAAAATTACTTGCCAATATGCAACTTAGATTGTCACTTTGGGGAACAGGTGAAATTGCTATTCCTGCTAAGACAAGAAGATTAAAAAGACAGAAAAAAGGAGATTAAATATTAGATATAACATGTATTAGGTACAACATGCAGGCCTTCTATCCCGAAAATTATCCTAATTTGGTTTTCAGGATGTTCATAGCAAATCTGCTTTGAGAGTTAATCAGAATGGGAGCAAATACCAGCAGGAAATAGTTTAAGTGTTTTATAAAGGCTCCTTGGAAATCAGTACTTACTTTTAAACTCAGCCAATACCTGCAAATCAAGCTAAACCTAAACCACTAGCTAATCAAGCTAGTCCTAAATCATTTATTTACCTAATTGACAAGGACAGCTCTTCTATACAAATGTTATCAAAATACAGTAGTTCTTCATAAAGCTTCTCAGACTACTTCAACACTATGACTGAAAATTATTTGATTCATCTTATATCATCACCATTGTTTCAGAAGAAAATACAGACACAATATTTCCACCTGCTTTAATTACCTGCTAGCCATAGTATGTTGCTCCTTTCCTTTTTCAGTTTCTGTATTTTATATCATCAAATTACATCTTAATGGTTATTCAAGCCACAGTTAACGAAGCTGGAATTTTCTTCCCACACTTAATCTCATTCAGAAATTTCTCTCCCTTCCTCCCTGCCTTTGTATATTTTTTGAGGGAAAACATATTTTCTAATTCATCACTGCATAAATTTTCCTTTTGTTAATAAAAAGCAATTCATATTTCTCCTCGAAAGACAATCCATGAAAGAAAAGAAAACCAGCATTTTGCTGTAAAATGTATGAGAGATGGCACTTAAAAAGTGCATTTTCTTCAGTGGGTATCAAATGGCTTAAAGGATGACGTTCACTGATATTGAACTGACAAGAGTCTAAAAGGATGAACAGCTGAAATTTTCTGCAAAAACATTTCAACAAATCCATCACACTTAGAGATTCTTAATTTTGAGTGAAAAAAAACATTCATATAAAAGGAGTAATATTAGTCAGCTGATTCCATTTATTGTCTGAAAGCAGAACTCAAGTTTCTCTATTTTTTTCTAAAAATCAATCCTTTTCTGAAAAGGCCACTATAAAAATGTCTTAATACAGTCAGGATCCTTTACAATACAATTGCTATTTTAAGTCTTTCTTTTTTTTTTTTTTTCCCACTAGACATGGCTAGTTTATTCTTAATACAATCACATTTGGACTTTTACCAACTTTATTTTAATCAGAAAGAAATAATTAAGTCATGTGGTTATTTGTACTAGACAGAAAAATAAGTTCTAAGACTCAAAATCGAAAAAATTACAGTCCTGCTTCATTCAAAGTCTACTTCCTTGCTTTATCATTAAAGCTGACTTTCACCATAATTCAAGACTAAAAGCTTAATCTTAAATCTTAATCTATTCCATCTTCAAATTGACCGTCCTATTAACTCTTACCATTTGAAGAGCAATGGCTTTAAACATTTGGTTTTCAGTAGCTGTATAGGATGAAAAACTGTCTGGCCATTGACTGGTTTTGGATTTCTCCGTACATAGCCTAGCTAGAAACACATAGTTTTTATGTAACTAAGAGTATGTAAGACAATTTTCTTGCTTTAAATTTAATTTTTGTGGAAGTACTCACTAATACTGGGAACTGAAATTACAATTAAAAACCTAAGGGATTTGTTTTTTCTTCTGTTTGGCAAGCAGGGATGGTAGAGACAGAATAACTACTGTGAAAATGTATAGTAAAATGAAGCATCTCCATTTCTAAATTTGCTCTACAGGATATCCAAAGCAATACTTTTGAGTGCCATCACCAGAAAATGTCACAAGTATTTTTGGATAAATTGTAAATGAAGCTGACACTAAAGAAAGATGATCTCTTTTCCTCCTAGTTTACTTAAATCTGAAAGCAAGGCATAGTCAGCATTATCCCCACCTATACAGGCTATTCATTCTTACTGATGAGCACTGAGCTGATGAAACATTAGCAAAAGGTTTCTTGTACTCTGTCTCCCCAAAGAAATGGCAATATTGTATGAGAAGCCAGAGAAAAAGTCCTCCCAGTTTCTCTTCTCCACCAAAACATAGTTCATTTTCACACTCTCTCTGCCTGCAGGTCCTTTCTTCTCAACGTTTGATCTATTTCACCTCCTATTTCCCCAAGAATTTCGCAGATTCTACATAGTTCCAGTATCTAGTGGTTCCTCACAGAAGAAGAGACCAGTCAGACAAGAATGTCCATGCTCTATGAAGCAAAGAACTCCTCACCAGTGGTTTGAACGGCATGCTGGAAAACAAGTCCATTTCTTACTCACAACTGTCTCTCTAATTTCCAGGCTTATTTAAGAGAAGGAAAGGTATGAAGCCTTCCAAACAATATGCAGCTATGCAGGAAAGAAATATTAGTGAAAAGCATACACTCTAAGACTCACAGCTTGGTATGTTTATCTACAGTATTTTTCACTTTATGGCAGGCCTTAACTACAAATCACCCCTGGAAGTTTAATGGTAAATGCTTACTTTCTACAATGAAAAAAACAAACTTATCTATTCATGGAATTTTTTTAATAATTGTAGAAGGATTTGGGCCACCTACCTAGAAATATCATAGTACATTGAAGTAATTTCTTTCCTTTTCTCTGGAAAAAAATGATCCAGATTTTAACAACAACAAAAAAAATCATGCTCAAACTGAGGACTGATCACTAACTAAGCTTCTAATTTTTTTTCTTTTTTTTTTTTTTTTGGGTTATAAAAGCAAAACCATAAAGTAAGCAAAGAAGGTGGCACAGTCACTTTTGCTCAAATCAAACCACTTGACAGTCCAAGTTTATTCTCAAAGTTCACCCTGAGATGAATCTAGGACAAGTTTGCAGTGGCCCACTCAGATACTTTCTAGTAATCTACAGGTATCTACAATACAATGAAAATATTTATAATTTCTAGCTATCTCTCAGTATTTACACAATACTGGCTATTAGTCTCATTGTTTCACACCAGCAATTTAAGGGTTCAACACCTTACTGATTACAGAAACAACATGTATACAGAATCACAGAAAACCGAGATTGGAAGGCCCCTTTGGAGGTCACCTAGTCCAAATTCCCTGCTCAAAACAAGGTTAGCTAGAACAGACTACGCTGGGCCTTCCTCAAAAGAGTTTTGAATATCTCCAAGGAAAGAGACTCATGAATCCCTCTGGGCAATCAGATCCAGCAGCTGAACAGCCTCATAGCAAAAAATGTGTTTTCCTACATTTAATGGAATTACTTTTGGTTTAGTTTTTGCCTATTGCCTTGTCTTTTCATGAGGCACCACTAAGAATATGCCTGCTCAGTCTTCTCTACTCCTTACCATCTGGTATACACACACACACTCATAAGAACCCCTGAGCCTTCTCTTCATCAGGCTAAACAGTCCCAGCTCTTTGTCTCTGCTAGTATGACAGATGGTCCACTCCTTTAATAATCTTAGTGGGTGTTTGCTGGGCTTGCTCCAGTACGTCCATCTCTCTTTCACACTGGGAAGCCTGGAACTGCACCCAGCACTCCAGGTGTGTCTCACCAGTGCTGAGGAGAATGACTACCTCCCTTGAGCTGCTGTGATGTTCTTTCTAATGCAGTCCAGTATGCCATTGACCTTCTTTGCCAAAGGTACATTGCTGGCCCACGTTCAAGTAGTTGTCTGTCTGGACCCCAGGGCTTTTTTGGCAAAGCTGCTTTCCAGCAAGACAATTCCAATGATGTATTTGTTATGTTGCCCCAGACGCAGGACTGCGCTAGAAGCTCCTGTTGGTACATTTCTCCAACCTGTCCAGCTCTGAATAGCTGCACAGCCATCTGTTTTATCAATCCCTTGCCCCAGTTTTGCATTGTCTCACCTCAACCTTGCTGAGTGTACATTCTGTCTCATCATCCAGGTTGCTGACAAAGATATTAAACAGTATCACCCTATAGAGTACACCAGTAGTGACTGGCCTCCAACTGCGCTTTGTGCTGCTGACCACAACACTTCACAGCAAAGCACAGCAGTTCAGCCAGTTTTCAGTCCTTCTGAATGTCTGCTTGTCTCGCATACACCTGGAGAGAACACACAGGCACGTGACAAACAGCAGTGAAAATGCAATCAGTTTTAAATTTCCTTAAAAGCAGTCTCACAAAAAAAACACAACTATTACTTAAGTTTGTACAGTTCCTTTCAACACAACTTTTCTCAACCATTCAATAAAAAAATGAAAAAAGAAAAAAAAAAGGAGAAAAGATTGTGTATACTTCAGTAGGAAATCTCCATGTAGTATCTCCATTAGAAATGTACAATTACACTGCATTTTCCTAAAGCATCTCTTTTCCATCCATCCCTTTAAATAGAGTAAATGGAATCCTGTGGTTTCTCAACCTCAACACTTAATCACCAGTTTAACAGCTGTATTTTCTTTATTATGGCTATCCAGCTAGAACTAAACTTCCTCTTCTGGAGAGCTACACTAGTGAATGTTCTTAAAAAGCTGTTCCATGCAGCTGCATAATTGGGCAGCTAGAATCCAAGAAGCTTCTTTTAAAAGTATTTACAGTGCTTCTTTCTGAGTACTTATTTTACCCCACATTAAATGAGAGACATTAATTCCTACCCTCCCAGCAATCTATAATACGAAAGCCTGTAAGACTCTTCAGAATTTTTGACCTCCAAAAAAAATTCCCCATACAGTCAAACAAGGATCCTCATCAAGACCTCAATTTTGTGTGTGACGAGCTATCCTAAGATGAAAATCTGTGATACATGATGAACATGATAAAGCATGATAAAAGCATGAAAAAACATGAAATATGATAAAGCAAGATGATTAAAGGAAAACTATGAAGTCTTCTTTTCTTCAGCATACCAAAAATATCAGCAGTTGATAAAGCAATGGCAATCTTAAATTGAGGAACACATGTAAATCTAATCTAAGTAGCCTTTCAAGAAAAAAATTAAACATTGAGCACTTCTGTGCAACTTCACATTAAATAATTAGATCAAGTCCTCTGGGCTTGAGGTAGGTACAGGTCTGCATCATGCATACGTCAGTTTATATATTCAGTCTCTCAAACAAACATGTCTGGTTCCAACTAGTACTGTAAAAACCTCTATTTGTACATGAAAAGGGAAATAAAACAAAACAAAAAAGAGAGGCAAAAACCAGTAATGGACTGATTACTGAAGTACTAAACAACTAAAACTCACCACACACACACATCGGCACTTACCAGAAATTAAACTTACTTTCTACTCCATTATAAAAATCCAAAACAAATGCATAAACAAACAAAAACCTGCAAACAAACAAAAGCCTGACACGAGTTAAAGAAACCTGATCATCTGAGTTTTTTCAGGCCACATTAAAAAAGAAAACTAAAGTTTTCAATGCTTTGTGAACATCTGCAAGGGAAGTGACACAAGCTGCCTTGTAAGGCCCTTCAGCTACATTACACAGAAGATTCATGTCTGGCAACACTATACCATATCTCAGAAAACAAGATAAGAAATGAGCCGTTAATGCAGAAGGCCTCTAATCCACACCCCTATATCTTCTACATGTTGAGAATCAAAATCAGCACTGCAGCTTCAGCTTCCACCTTGGTCCAGTTGCCAAAGCACAGACAAAAATTACTTAAAAACAAGCTACACAATGTACCATACATGATTTCTCTTTGAAAAGAACCATTTTCTTTAGAAAACAAGCATAAAGAAGGTATAAACAGAGGTGTAGGTGTAACCAGTAGGAAACTCACCTGTTTCAACATCTGATACAGCTTATTGGGACGCTCAGATAGCAGGTAACCCACCATTTTCAAGGGCAAATGTAAGCATGTAAGAAAAGACTAGCCATGCATTATAGCCCCAAGTTGTCATGCAGTAAATCAGTGACTTGAATTAGGAAGTCAAATCAATCAAATTACTTCAAGTGTTCTTATTTTCACAGAAAAGAACACGAGAGTTGACCAAAAAGGACATATGACATTATGGACATTAATGGACAAAAAGAACATTAAATTTCACTGTAATAAAATACAGATTGTGAAAGCGTCTTTCACAGCTCTCTAATGAACAAGAACAGTTCAGGTATTCATTCTGCATATAACCTGAATCATCTGTTTTCTTCTGTTACAGGTTGATTT
This sequence comes from Loriculus beryllinus, assembly GCA_039877255.1. NCBI lineage: Eukaryota > Metazoa > Chordata > Aves > Psittaciformes > Psittacidae > Loriculus > Loriculus beryllinus. The sequence goes on from JBCJKH010052063.1 coordinate 23,656, forward strand.
CGCATATACCTGTAACTGCAACTCAATACCCTTGTGCTGGGAGAGATGTGGCAGTACCAATACCCAGTCAAAACTTCTTTCCAGTTCTGGGATGTTAACCTCTATCAACCAGGTTATGTCAGAAACAACCATTACAAATTTTTGGCAATTTCCTCGGACAGTTAAGCCTTGAGAAGCATATTGAAGGAAATAAAGAAAGTGGAAAAAAAAAAAAAAAAAAAAGATTTAGTGACAGATGTACAAATTCCCCAATCTGCCTCCTGGTGAGAAAGAACCCCATTTACCCTCTAATCATCTATCTAGAATATAGTTGATGCATCTGCTATATGATGTGTCATACGTGTGCAACATGACCAGACCTTAAATTGCTGCAAGGAAAACGGGATAGGCCAAAGGGCTACTCCAAGTTGTGTTTTAGTTTCCAAGCTGATTTCCTTGCAGATTTTTCTTGAATATTTGCATATTTTAGTCTTTCAGGTAATACTGAGATCCCTAGAGGAATGTAAGGTAGTATGTTTGTATTGCATCTGTTTCTGGGTGTGAAACAATGTGCTGGAAAATTCTCAAGAGCTAAGCAACAGACTTTGTATTAAGAAAATAACAGCAGTTTGCCCTTGGCAAAACAAATGAAATAGCAAGACCTTCATTCTACAAGAATTGTTCCATACACAAACAAATTCTCTCAGCAGAGTGATATTAAGTTCAGAGTTTCCCAAAACAAAAAGTAGTAACACCTAAGCGGAAAAAAGGGTGAAAAAGATAGTAATTTTACACATCTGTGTCACTGGTTTTGATTAATCATCAAAATAGATTTTTTTATAGTATAAAATACCTAAGTTGCATTTTCCTCTTCTTTTTGAGGCTACAAGTGCTTCTGAATCTCAGATACTTTGGGCAACATTTGCAAATAGAATACATAATTTTAATTAATTTTATAACAAGACAGCTGCATCTTCCACTTTTTAAAACCCTGAAAACAACTGCATTCTTATCTTTTAAGAACAGAACTAAACCAATTATAAACCCTAAAAGAAATCATCAAGTTGTGTATTGTATATTCCCTAAGTCAGCTTAGGGAAATTAAACTTGAACCCCTCTTTTAGAATCCTGACAATATGGATAAAGTGCTGCTTCACATTTAAATATTCTCAAGCATTTCTTAATTTGCTAAAGTGACATAACACCCAGAAAAATACTAGTTCTTGTTTTAATTGTCACTTCTTGCTCTTTTTGTCAGGCTTTTGGGAAGCTACTGCAAAAAGGCATGGCACACATTTTCAGAGAAATTAACTGCACTTGCCTCCATAGTGTTCAGTGTAATCAAAGTTATAGCTCACTACACTGACTACATACAAGGAGTGGGAAACTGTAGTTATGTAAATTGGGCCTCTAAAGAGATCTTGCTAGTAGGGAAACGTACTGATTTGCATAACAGGACGCAAAACTTATTTGCTCTGGACATCAGTGCCAGTTAAGCTAAAACGGCGAGGCGGCCCCACGTTCAGCACCATGGAGAGCGGCAGGCCGTCGCCTTTCTCCACCTCCGCGGCAACAGAGCAAAGCAGGGCAAGAGAAAACTTCACAACTGTTCAACACAACCGACAGGCAGAGCGTCAGACAAGGCTCTTCTTCACACGGCTTCCAAGACAATCACATACAGCATCAGATTTCACTGAAATACATCCCCCATTCTTCGTTCAAATTAGTCCTGAGATAAACTTGAAATTACATTTTTTTTTTAAAAAAAAAACTACTGGGATTTTTTTATGCTTCCCAGATGAGAAAGTTCTCTTCTTGAACATTTTTTTTTTTTTTTTAAAATAATCTTACTTTTTCTGTAAGAACCTAGAAGAATACCTCTCCTATATATAACAAAAGAAGAGGCTCAAGATTACTGTAAATCTAAAGTCAAATATAGCACGTCAGTCAGGACTTTAGTAAGATTTTCTTCAAGGGTTATTTACCAGAATTTCATACAGGCACATACAGAAGCTACAGTTCATAATCAGTACGTAACTTTTTTGATATTATATACTGAGAGGACATGTTACTTTTCTCTCCCACTTCACCAAACTAACAGTTTCCTGAAACCAGGAAATTCAGTTTCCCTCAGGACCAGTGAGCATATGCCTATAAGAAAAAAACCAAACCAAAACAAAACCCAGAAAACCCCAACAACAACAAAAAACACAACAGCAAAAACACCCAAAACATTTTACAACTACCATTAGAGGAAAATGTCTATCACACAAACAGCTTTGTAAAATAAATAAATTAAAAAAAAATAAAATCTGGTATTTCAAATATAGTTTATTCCAGAGTACCAACATCTACCTATGGGAAACAATGAAAATCAAGAAGATAAACTTGTTTCAGGCTCTTCACTTGTACAGAAGATACAAAGATACTTTGTAAAGCAATGCCTGCCCAAACATAAATTACAAGAATAACCATCTTGTACATTAGGTATTTGGAGGTAAAGCAGAATATACTAAATACACCAAATTGTGAATGGGCTACGCTGTAGCCTGAAAAGAAATACACCGCAAAGCATGAGGGACAGCACAGAAATATAGAAAGGCAAGACAAGAATCATGGGAGTCAAGAGAACAGCTACAGACCATAACTAGATCAGCTCAAACAATACATAAACTGATTTCATGTCAAAGTCCAGTCTCTGCTTGAGGACATATTTTTGCAAATCCTATCTCAGCATAAAGCAAATGGCCATATGCTTTTAAAAAGAAAAAAACCCCAACCAACCAAACAAACAAACGGAGGAGTGGGGGAGGCGGGTAGTGAAGGGAGGGGGAGGGAAAGACTGGGAGAAGTGCAGGGCTGATTTTTATGGCACAGAAACTGAATGGAACTAGATGTTGATGCTATTTTATATGCAACATGGAAAGTTAGTGAAGAACCCAATCAAAACAATGTCTCAAAAATTTCAAAGTAACTTCTGCCACTCAGTGACAAAACACAAATGGTATTCTTTTAAATAGATACGTAAGCAGTATACATTACTATGTTGGCAATACAGGTTAATGCTGGAAAGAAAAATGTACATAGATTTCAAGGTGTTTCAATTTTTTTTTTAATCTGTAAACACATCCTTTATTATTTATTACTAGCAGCTACAAATAAACTGCATTTTATAAAGTGTGAAACATATATTTACACAAAGCTGATAAATTATAAAAAAAAAATCAAGTAGTTTTCCCTAATCTTTATCACAGAAATAATTTACCCTTATATTCATTTGTCAGATTTTAAAAGGACAGAAACAGTCATAGGAGATTACTGAAAGACATTTAGTACAACCTATCCAAACACATCAGCATTCAGACTGCAAGATACTAGATCTGAGAAGGCAGTGTCAGACACCCTTTACTAAAAGTTATAGCTTTCAGTTGTGTGGTGAACAAAAACACTGTTGAAGTAAAAAATCTCTAGATTATAATACACCTCTTTTCTAAACATATTACAGGACATGGTTTCTAGAAATGAAATTTTAGCAAACTGTCTGGAAAGATTAGAGCAGTCTCATAAAAATGAAAATAGAAAGCAAGGATTTTGTATGATTACCTCACACTACTTCTTTCAGCTAAAAGGTTGTTGTTAACAGGAGTATCGTAAACAGGAAGGACTTCATGAGCTTTTTAATAGTACCTATTTTTAAAGGCTGTCATTTTGAGCCCAGCCAAGTAACAACATCAGCAAAAGGTTGCTCTTCCTCACAGCCTTCTATATTCCGTTAAAAAAGCCCAAATCAGGAAACAGAACCAGGTAATACATGTTAAGTAGGACTAGATGGTGAATAGCTTTAAACTGGTTTTGTTTCTTCTGGTTATTTGCAGAATGCAATGCCTTTGGTTATTGGTTATGATATCAGTCATTAGAAGAATACATAAAAACCTGGCTTATTACCGCCAAATTTGTATCAGCAAAAAACCATACACATCTGATTTCACAATGTTATGTTGACATTTGATGGATCTATTTAGCAATTGGCCTGCAAACAGTAAGAAAAAGGTAGTGATTATTCAAGGTATGCCCCCTCCTCCACGCAGTTAACAGGAGAGCAAAGTTTTCAATGGAGACTAGCAGGGGTGGGGAAACCTTGGGATCACTGACAAAGTGACTGTTTTTATTAAAGCCAAAGCCTGAGTTTAGAGAAAGGGATATTGAAAGAACTGCAGTGGTTACAAGCTACTTAAGCCTGGAAGTAACTGGACGAACACAAT
>JBCJKH010052064.1:22968-44948 GCA_039877255.1 Loriculus beryllinus
GAAGCCTTATTTCCTAGTCTATGCTGTTCCAGATGAGCCCAACACTACCTTTTTCTGCCCTCATGTGCCCAGCGTTTAATCTGTGCAATATGCAAGCCTGCTGCAACGTAAAGTATTTAATACTGATCAACACACACTCTGCAATTTCTACATCATTCACTTTCCTGAAGGTGACCACGGCAATGATGGCACAGAACGTGGGACCTATGAGTCCCTCTGATCCCCAGGCTGTCTGACTGAATTACGTAACTCAAACCCCAGGATCCTGCAAGCCTATGGCTGCTGCTGTGCTTAGAAGTCCTCGTATTTGTCCTGTTCTGTACAGTATGATGAACAAGAAACCTCTTTCTTACTGCACACACCAAAACTCACATGGAAAACTTAACAATGTCATAGTCTGTATCAATTCCCCTTAAAAACAAAATTCCAAACCCTGTATTTTGTAAGAGGCTCCAGACTGTGCCTGGAAGCTGTGAACATGTAACAGTGAGCAAATCCACCATTTACCCAAAGCTGTTTTCTTTGTGGCTTTTTTCAGCAGCATGCATGCATGCCTTCTGTGTTTACTGTCAGCAACTTTCAACGTGCTGACACAGCTAAAAGTGACCACAAAGCCAATGCAAGCAGGCAAAGAGGAGAAACAGAAGTAGAAACATCAGGGGTGCCGAATTAAACTTTGCACTTCTGCAGCACTACCAAGGTAACCCAGGTATCACAGGGAAGAACATGATTAACACAACTTGGAGCAGCCTCACCTTTTTTCCTCCTTTTTCATTAACCAATAGAGCTTTGTTCCCAACGTTACTATTTTTGTGGCTGACGCATGCAAAGAGCAAAAGAGACTGCCTTTCACACTACAAGTGTTAGATTTCTTTCCTCAGTGAGGGTGGCTGGGCTGTTTTTCCAGCAGCCTCATGGTCTTCTCTGGTGTTTTACCTCCAAGAGGAATTTTTGGTTTGTATTTGCTTATTTCTGAGCAGCAGCTGAAAGCCAGAGGAACAATGCAGGACCTGAACACATCGTGGGAATGATTAACAGAGACTTTAGAAACATCTCCACAAAGTTGAGGTCCCCACAGCTTAAGGTTTTAACTAATACATGCAGATGTAAAGTCTCTAAACTAATACATGCAGATTTTAAAACGTTCTATGCAAAAGCAAATATATTAATGAACCAGAACAGGCATAAAAAGCACCTCTTAACCTGAGATTTCATAATAACAACTTGCTCTTAGTTTTACAAGCAAAACTTGTCAAGCTGTCCTCTCTGGGTTGCCCTTCTGCCTAAAATAAGCAGCTGGAGAAGCAGAACAAAGCCACACAGGCTATTGTTTCCTGTAACTCCCAAGTTGATGCAGAGCCAGTTTTTAGAAAATGGAAAGAACCAAATGAAAATTTTCTTACCGCTCCACTGGAAAAACTGTACAATACTAACTTGTAACAGTACACATGAAAAGTTTCCATGTGACAGAAGTTTTGATTTCTCCTTAAGTTTACTCTCTCTCCATTTTTACATTTCAGTTATAATACAGATTACAAATCCCAAGTATCACAAATGCAAAGAAAACATATGAAACAAGCTCAGAATGAAACAAAACTTCCCTGATCTTCCTTATTTGGGTAGTATTTCCAATACTAATAGGCATATACACATTAGAACAAAAAGTCCCAGGGTCACCATATCAAAGATTAATGTACATACTACACAGCACCTGAATAATGAGCACTGAAAAAGCATTGGCACCTGAACGTGTCTCTGAAGAGCTGCAGCCAATTACAGATTTAATCTATAAATAATGGCAATGAACGATTAAGTGTCAGCATTTTTGAAAAGAAAGATCCAGCCTTTTGCAGAAAAAAAGGGTGAGGAAGAGGGTGACAAGAAAGCACATTCCTCTGTACACCGGTGCCTTCACAGACAGCACTCAGTCTCTCCTGTATTTACTGACTGGGTTCTCCTCATCCAAGTTCACTGCTGTGTGTGCCTCCTTGTGCAGAGGGCTGAATAACACGTCCAGCTATGATAAAGCATTTGATGTCATTGAACTGCAGGATGCCTCTGTCTTGACGGTCATAACTTGTACGAGTGAGGCAAGAGCACAACAGTATAGATCACAGCGCCTCCCTGTCCTGCGAGGCTGTTTGTCAAGAATCAATAACTTCCCCGGCCAGGGTCTGACATCCCAGCCTACAGGATCAATTCGGAGGCATGATTTGATAGTTATGCTGCTGTGAACTCCTTGCAAATCCCAGCAGTGATTTAAGAGCTGTGCTAAGAGCAGAGCCATGAACTCTCCTTACTGCAGGCAAGATCTGAGTTTCCCTGGAGTGACATTCAGCCCAGGTTTGTTCCTGAGCTGTACACAACCACCACCATCTGCTTACAAGTGCCAGACCAGGAGTGAAACACGGAAAATGTGGCCATCCCACACTGTGTAAGCACTTCCCCCCTCCAGGTCCAGTTTTGGGCTGTGTCTCAGCAGGGACAGACCCCTCTGCAGTGGCTACACAGGTCCTTCCAACACACCCCTGTAGCAGCTTGCCTCCTCTTCGCAGGCACCAAGAGCTCATTCACACACACAGCTTTGAGTGAAACAGTACAGACTAATCTTGATGTCCCAAATGTGGGCTTGTTCACCCATTGTGCAATAAGCCAATCTCACCCACGGAGTCAAGGTATTGTTTAATTCATGTTTGCACAAAAATGGGTACTAGGAGGCAGCTCCACAAAACTAGCATACCCAGCACACTGCCAGCTATCCCATTGCTGGGTAACAATTCCAGCACAAAATAAAGGTGACAAGGGGAGGCCTTCAAAACATACCTGGGGCCTGAGAAAATAGCCAGCAAGAAAAATGTTTGGAGGGCAAAAAACCAAGGTTGAACTATAGCCACTTTTCTCTTCGTAAACCAAATAAGATCCCCACTATGCCCCACAATACAAATTTCTGATTTCTGAAGAATTTTCTTACATGTCCAGCTGAAAATATTAAAAAGACACTTTTTTTAGTCTAATGCAGAGGCATTTTTCGGGGCCTGATGCACACTAATGGTATTCAGTGGTCCTGACTAGCGCTATCTGGGCGCCACAGCCCAGGACCCCAGGACAGCCCTCCAGGGCCACCAACCCCTGCAGTAGGGTTGGCCTCCAGCTCCCCATGGCCCTGCCCAGCCACTCATGGGCCCGTATCCCAGTCTCTCCCCAGGAAGGTGCTCAATGCCCAGGGCTGCCCTGCTTCTGGCTGGGGTGGGCCTGGCTGCCCAGCTTTGCCTTGACAGACCCTCATGGGGAGACCCTGCTATCCTCAGCCCTAGGAAACCCTCGGCTCATGCAGCATCCTGATTAAAGTGCTGGAGCTTAGAAACAAGCTGCCCTTAATTAATTTATCAAAATATGTTTTTCAAGGCCAATAATTGCATAAAATTTGTCAGGTTTAGATTTTTTTCCCCTCACAGCTGCTTTCAGTCCAAGATACCAGAGAGGCAGCCATAAAAAATAACTGACCCTGTCCATTTTCCTTTGCCCAAATCCCAAGAATTGCAAAGTTGGACCAACTTCAACACAAGTACATATCACAACTGAAAATCATAACTTTTATTAATGTTCTCTGTAATTATGGAAGGTAGAATTATTTATGTGGCAAGTTGTACCCACAAGCCTTAATAAACTACCTTGTGAATCTTTCACTTCGCTGTGGATGCAGACATTTTTTAAAGAGAAAGAATTACGATAAATTATGGCTTTGTGATGAGCTTCCAACACCACTTAACTTTAGGCACTGGCATATATAGCTCCCTGTATACTGGATAGGGATAGGGGAGCTCTTTAGAGAGCTACTTGCTTCCTCTAACTTGATTCCTACTCCAAATATCCACCTTTCTTAACAGAATTTGCCTCTGCCCAACAGATGAGGTTTATGCTGGTCGTCTTTGTGGGAACTAAGTTCACCCCTCAGGAGGATAATAAGCTTGTAAAGCTCTAGCACAGGAACAGGGACAACCCGGTGCTTGACAGCACCTATCAGCACAGGCCAATATAGCATATGCAAAGCACATCACCTACCCTATGATCAAAATGCCGCATCGGCTGCAGCGGTAACACTTTAGTAAGTGTGGGTTGTTTTGTTGCTCAGACTCTTGCAGACCCCTTCCCAAACTGCGGCAAAAACACTCCCCCAAACTGAAGCCAGACGGGGCAACACAATTATGGTAAGAGTCGCAAAACGTAGTCATTTGCATATCTGTGACTGACACAGAAGATCATTAATTAGGCATTCTGAGTATAAGTATATATGTATAAATTAGCATCTATTCATCATTTAAACTGCAATAGTTTTTTTATATCTGAATATTAACTATGTAGGAAAATTACTAAGTTTTCTAGGGCATCCAACAAGAAATTTTATCAGCAAAAATAGAATGAGAATTACAAAAATAATCAAAATACTGGAGTGAGCAGTGAAGAATCTGACCTCAGTAGTGCCTATCACTGCTCTCTTCCACATCACTTGCTGCAAGCTCTCTGCTGCCTCTCTCACCATCTCTCTAAACCCGGATGCACACACATCCCCAACAATTCTCGATGGCAGGAGCTTTTCAGGAGTACTATCTTTGCCTGAATTGAAAAGGCAATGCGAAAACCTTCAGGATTTCACACATCTGCTGTTCAAGCAATCCCTACCTCTCATTAATATTAAAGATGACACAGACTGAGAGCAGAACTTTTAACTACACCTCTACACAGCAAAGCTCCTGAAGACACACATCTTGCACCAGCATCACTAGAGTGATCCTTACTGGGAAAATAATTAGAAGGAAAAAGGAGTTCTAAGGGTTTTTTTTAAAAGCTGATGTAACCTCTTTGCCAGGAAGTACAAGACACTTCAAAGACTGTACTTCAGCAAATGAAAGAAATCTGGTGATTGTGGAAGTGTGAGATGATAAGTTGGAAAATTACCAAAGCTCACAGCTCTTGAGCAGCAGCAGCAACAGGACAGGAATGCTGGAAAATTGATAAGCAAGATAGAAACTAATGAAGAGATAATTGCCAATAAGGATATCAGCAAAGTTTGCTTGGAGCTACAAAATGCACAAAGGGTAGATAAAGGATAAAAAGGGGGTTCTCAGGTAGCATAAGTAGAAGCAGCTTTTCTATGCTGATTTACTCTTTCCATGCATCTGGCGTGAACTTTTAAGAACACTGATGCCTACTGTCAACCAGTGGAAAAAAAAGCCAACAGAAACAGAATCATCCAAAGGGTGGGTATTTATCTAGTAGAGAATGAGGGTGAGTTTCATCACATGGGAAGCATGCTAAAAAGAACAAAGTGTAAAACCTGTTTTCTTCTATTATTTTTCCCTTAAGAAATAGGGAATATTGCTTCCTGTCCATCATAGTGGTGGCTTTTATATGTTATGGGCTGGCAGCTGCTGTCCTGCATCTTCTGGTTTGGTAAAGTTGGAAAGTCCATAACTACAGTATGTCATTTAGTTCTGTGTGATATCACTGACAGTAATACAACTGTGTGACTGATACCTAAATATTTCAGTTGGATCATAAAATCCAGCAGCTAGGAAAGAAAAGGAAGGAAAAAAAACGGGGGAAAGAAATTTCAGGAAAAATCTGATTTAAAAAACAAGAAGTGCATGTTCCTTTTTAATTCAGGTTTCCTGAATTCAACTTAATTTACATTCAGCGGTAACAAGCACAAAGAACATATTCTTACAAGCCCTCCTCGTTCCTCTCACTCCTTGGCTTCATCAATATGCAAGCCCATTGACCTTACCAATTATTAGAACATCAGCTTATCTGTATCTTTAAAATATCCATATACAGAACCCATTATGAGACTGAAAACTTGAAACATGCACACAAACACAGCCAAAAGAAGCAAAACTGATACTAGGGTATTTAGTGGTCTAGGCTTCTCGTCTTCAACTTAAAGTATGGGAGTAAGAAAACTCTTGTTTAATTTTCTGCCTTTCCACAAATGTGAATCTGTCTGTCATACATCATCTCTGCACTGTGAGGTTGTTTTTAGCTCTCAGACTCCAGGTCTGATCTAGAGAGTTGTAGAGCCCTGACAGCTCCCACTAAACACATGCACAAATGACTCCAGCTTTGCCAGAACTAAGCAGGGGGCAAGTACAACTTTCTAAAGGTCCTTCAGAACAAACAGAAAAAGCTTGTGATTTTCTGCATGCCAGCTTTCGATTTCCTGCCTGCTGAGCCCTAAATGACCCCTGAAATTACGGGGCCCATGAGGGCAGGGAGAAGACAGGTCACAGCTATGTCTTGGGGTCAAGGAAAGCTGCACTGAAGAGTACACGGATGAACCCAAAGTGAATCACAGGTAAGATAACAATACACAGACGAGCACAGTCCTTCTCCTGTGTCAAGGCAAGAATTATAATCACCAAAGCTAAGAAGATCAATTTAAGTGACACAGGGTCATTAGTGTCAAGAACATACACCCACCAATCCAGAATAACGCCTGCCATGCAACAAGTCATAGGTGCCACACAAACCAAACAGAAAATTCAGATAGTAGTTAAGTGAAAACTGACCAGGCAGACAGGCATAACCTGGTAGAGCTGGGTCTTTCCAAATGTCATGGTTAAATATGAAGAGGACAGGGAAAGGTAGTCTACAGGATCCAGTGCTCAAAGCAGCCTCAGAGAAGTGGAAGATTCTCATTTCAGCGGTTAATGAAAGAGCAAAGGCAAACCCAGGTCATGGCCTTGCAGATTTTATCACAAGGACCTGTTCTTCTGCGCCTAAGAAGCTGCTAATGATCTGGTTGAATGGGTGTGAATCCCTGAAGGAAGGATCCTTCAAAGATAGAACAAAAATCTTTGATTGAGGCTTTGATGTAAATAAAGTGGCTTCAGATAGCTTGGGACAAATTCAGCTCTCAAAGCTGAGCATAATTCGAGCATTCATCCCAAACTCTTATAACATTTACTAGCTATAGAAAGGGACTGATTTCTTAAAAAGACTGTTCCGGCAAGAGGATGAAGGACAAAAGGGAAAAAAAGCTCTGTCATTTACGTGGAAGAAAAAGACCACCTTTGGTGTGCTAGGCCACAGTGTTTCTGTGAGGACAATTAGAGTGCCTCATGCTCCATGCAGCTGCAGCAGCCGCCTTCTGGAGCTTGGGACAAAGCAGATGTCTTGGTGGCACGCCACAGCCCAGTCCCAACTCACACCCTGCACTTGGGGCGGACTTTGCTGGAGAGTTCAGAGAGAAAGTTTACAATGCATGGACTCTGCTGGAGAACATCACCCTGAAAAAGAAACCAAAATGAAAGAAAATAAAAGGGAACCACCTACAAGGGTAAAATAGCGTCAAAGGGAGAGAAGGGTAACCAAGGTATGGGAAAACTATAACAAATCAACTAGCTGCCGGTTTGCTTGTTGCTCTTGCCAATGGGTATCCTTTCGTGAGCCTCAAAAATGTGAATTTACCACAATTCTGCTTTAGCTAGAGCAACACTAGTTATACAACTTGATCTTAATTGAAATATTTGGTGCCTGCTGATATGTTCAAACAAATTCACCAGATCTTGATTATGCGCTGGCAATTAAAGCCATTAAGTCAGTAGACAGACAGCAGGTTATTTCATTGCTATTTGACAAAGCCAGCCGTCGTTCTTTCCCCCTGTCTATGTGACAGCACTGTAATTAGCAGTAATCAAATACTATTTGTGCTAGGTGTTGTGAGTTTGCTTCCTTAGCTAGCAAGATACCTCTGCCAACTGCAGAACATGGAAATTTACCTCTGGTCAAATGACACACAAAAAGGAGGAAAAAAAAAAGACAACTTAACATGAGGAAAGAGGGATGATTGACTGAAGGAGTCTGCTCTTGAAAGCAAGATTCAAAATTAAAAATGTTTTTTATTCCTGCACGTTATATGCTAAAAAAAAAAAGAAGCTAAATTACAAAAGCCTGATCAACTAATATTGTGAAATACAATAATAATTACAATTATATTTAGCATTTATGTATTCCCTGCTTGAGAAATGCATGCAACTGCCATTAGCATTAATGGGTGTTCTACTCATGCATCAAGCAGAGACTAGAGCCTAATAGTGCATTACATCTTCAAAGCGCTGTACAAACATTAACTAATTAATCCTCATAACCACCCTGCGTGGTAGGTAAGCGATACATGAAATGTATATCTGAACAAGCCCAAGTGGAAGACAGCACCACTCTGTGCCCTTCAACACAGACCAGAAATTAATCGGATTTATACTGCTACTGACTTCAGAGGTATTTTACAAGAGCAAAAGTGGGACCCATGATGAGCCAGATTCACTGAAGCCAGCAAGACAAGAAGTGAATTACACCTCCCTCTGTCTTCTCCCCTCCCCAGGCTCTAATGGCTGCTCACATCTTGATGAGCAGGAATGCCCACTGCTTCCCCTTTGGGTTTCTGCTGGGGAAAGAGAGCTCTTGAATCCTGAGAAAGAGAAAGGAAAAGATCCATGGAAGCCTCATCACTGCAGACCTCTCCTCTGCCACTACCATCTTCTTTGATAACTTGATCTTCCCCCCCCCTTTCTGCTACTACTCTTCCTGGCAGGCTTTCTGCCTTCAAAACCTTCTGACAAAGTCTATATCAAAGGTACAACAGGACCCCAGGAGGAGAAACTCTGCCCACGATTCAGTTATTCCAATTAGAGCACCTGAGTGATTCCTCTTTAAATAGCAATCTAGCAATTAACATGTTTCATCTTTCCCTGATGAAAAGATACTGCATTCTGCACACCCATTTTGCAACAGGCTGTAGGCAGGAACTTTGATGCTATAAATTTCATAGGCAGCCAACTATTTTAATACCATACCGAGAGGACCCTGGACATACACATTCAGAGACCATTTTAGAAAGATAACAGGACAACACAGTAGTACATCATGAGAGAAGGGGGATGCTCTTGATGAAGGAAAGGGGAGGAGGGGGAAGAGGATAAATGTCAAATCAGAAGGAAAAAGGGAAAAGCAGACTAAGTATTTAATGAAAACATTGCACTGCACCATTTTTATCACTACTCTGCTATCCAAAGCTCACTCAGCCGGTATATGCCACAGTGAAAAGGCAAGGTAGCTGGTGCTGTAGCAAAAGGTGCTTAAGTTTCCCCCAAAGCCTCATAAGCTCAGTGTCAGGGTCAAGGCCACAGCTGAAATCCATGGGTTTCTGACAAGCTGGGCTTCTGCATGCAAACAGGCCAAGCTCAACCTTCCTTCCCCTCTGCATGCATAGTCCTGCTCTCGCCAGCAGCCACAGGCACTTTTCCATGGTTGCTACTTGCCTGCGAAGTGATGTGTGCCGTTTACGAGCCCCAGAGCAGATGGGTACGCAGGGAGAGAAGCAGGAGCATGAACAAAACCGCACATTCAAGAGAGAATGATGCTTTTAAAAGTGTGCTTTGCTACCTTCTGGTGTCATATCAAACACAAGAACAGCCGGTATGAAATAACAGAAACTTTCTCTGAAGAAAGCTTAGAATTTTGTTTAAAAGTAGCCCACACAACATAAATTATACTTCATCTGCCAAATCTACTGCTAAAGGTGGTGCTCAAAACCAGCGCACCCCAATTACTTGATCATGTAGAGTTCGGGGCTTGTATGGCAATGGGAGCTGTACAAGGCTCAGCTGGTAGAAACACATTTGAAACATTCTGTTTTCATTTGCACAGACTGCTTAGAAAGTTTACAGACACATATCCTAAATACATATGTACTCACTTATATCAATCCACAATACCAAGGAAGTTTCAACATGGCTACATATAATCTCAGAAAATGAACTTTCACGTGCCCTAGAGCTTCCTGGTCAATATTCCAACAAAAGGTACCATGGCATAGAGAGGAAACAGTAGTGACAACTGTGAAACTCCTGATGCTTGGGAACAAAACCAGATCTGAATTGAACTTTGTGGATAGTGCTTTGCTGTTTGTAAAAATCAAGTTAAAACTTTTCAAATTGAGTGTTCACAGCTAGAAGCAGCCAGACCCAATTCTCTTTATTTAGCATGATTCAAGAAGTCCCCAGTGGCAGCAAATGTAGCCTTTGCCCCGGCTGAGTGCCCCTGCACTGACCATTTTTATGTTGAGTGATAGAGAAGTGTCTCTTCTAACATAAGGCAAGCACATGCCTGCAGAAGGGAACAACGTATTTTTTTTTCTGCATTACAACTAAGAACTTGTGTGTTATTTCTACCTGCTTTTATTTCAAGGAAGAAAAGGTTCTTCTCAGATCTTCTCTTGGTGAGAAATCAGTCCATAAGCATGAGGAACACAAGGCAGCCTCCCAATCTGGAAGCTTTCTTACATGATGAAAAGCCTGCTTTGAGCTTACAGGTCTCAACTTTTGGGGCAAGTGTGTGCCACCAGCTCCTCCACTTTCCCCAGCCCTGACCAGGCACCCAGATTCACCTTCCCTGCCCTTAGCAAACGGAATCTCTGAAACAGCCCCTTCACACACCACCCTCACTCTGCCCCTACTTCCTAAAACAAAGAGAACTAAAGGAAATTTCTTTCATGCCTTCCCTAATCCTGTTGCTTGATATGGAGAGAAAGAGAGAGAGAGAGAGAGAAAACAGCACACAGAAATGAGATTGTGAGGAACTGGTCTCGTTTCAAAGGAGCCCTCCCTCTTTGCTACCAAATAAATACTCAGCAAATGTTGTGACCATTTAATTTCTATCCTCTCCCTCCCCCTCAGTCAATAACTATATAATTTCCAGAGATGTTGAGGAAATATTCCCTGATCAGCTGAAATTTACTGTAGACAAATGCAAGGTAACGTACATAAAAAAGCATCTGTTTCCTCATACAGGCTGATGGATGTTATCTTAACTCCAACTGCCCTGGAAAATTCTTTGGCATTGCTGTAGGCAGTTGAGTGAAAACACCTGCTCAGTACAGAAGGACAAAGAAGTGGCAAAGAAACAAGACAACAGGCTGGGAGAATGTGTTAATACATGGAAAGAAGAAAATACAAAGCCATGTGTAAAGCCTTCATGCACACTCCAGCTCAAGTACTTGCTACCTCATTTCAAAAAGGATAAAGGAGAACAGAATTTATTACAGCCATGGACAAGATCCCATCTGAGGAAGGACTTAAGCGATTATAACTATTAAGTTTAGAGAGAACTCAGGTCAGAACTAACATGATAAAAATATGTCAAATAATATATATATTAAGGAGGGTTCTAGAAATGTGTCAATTTCCCCTTTTCTCATTTTTTTCTTATATAGGAGAAAATGAGGACCCAATCATTTAATAGGACATATACCTAAAGGGTGCTATGTTTAAAAATAATGCTCAATGCCTTGTTGAGACAAAAGTCTCAAAGATTTAAAAAAATAACACATATTTATAGCTAAGGAGATTTATAGTTTTGCTACAAGTTAGCATGGATTATCAGTCCTGCTTCAGCCCAAAGATGACTCTGATAACCAGGTAGGGGAAAAAATTCCTCCTTGGAGACCTCATTAGATCATCTCTCAGCGCTTCCAAAGCACCCATGCAAGCTGAGCAACTAATTCCTTCTGAAATCCATGGGAATTTGGTACTTAGATCCCACAGTGCTGTTGACCACCCCAGCAACCCTAAAACGACAAACCTACATCTTCAAATATCCAAAGCTATGCCTATGTGGGGCAACAGGCAAGCAGCACCTGAGCCTGGGGTGCTAGACTAGCTCTGAAAGTAGGAGAGCCCAGCTCACCATCTCTTCCCTGAGCCTATACATCCTGTGCCCTGGTTCTGGCCACTGCTGGGGTGGCTGGAAAACCAGCGCCCAGTCCAATGCTGAGGACAACCCCCTCCTTCTGTACGTCACACAGCTATCGTCAGGGTTGAGTCTGAATCATCCACGTCTCCGGGTTCACAGGTGATGTGACAGGCTTCCCATTCAAAGCTGAGATTGAGTTGCATCAGATATGATACTGGTTTGATTTTCAAACAGGCCTAATTCTGCTCTCACTTTGACTCTTTCGTTAATGCAAATGAATTAACTCCAGCTATATGCTAATGCCACAAAGAATACAATTCAGAAATTACAGAAGGCTATTTTGGGGATTTTCTTTTATTTCATGAAAGACCCTTAACTTTCCTAGTCTTTCAAAGTAAGCCAAAGCGTTCAGATGTTGCTGGTACAAACTGCATCATGCAAGACACAGACATAAAGAGTGAAACAAGTGCTATAATTTAACATTCAGGCAACCACTGCAAAGCCCCTACATATTGTTGCAAAAGAATAAAAGTTTAGAATTGACTCCTCTTTCCAGAGGAGTAAAGGACCCCCCTTCCCACTGGCTTTTTGTTTTGTATTTTGTTTTTTAAATTACAGTCTCATGGTTTGTGCAATTACAAGAAGAATGTATAAATGGAGCTGCTTGGCCTAAGGAATTTCTCATAACACAAAGCAATCCAAAACACTATGATACTTGCTTGTTTGTTTGCTTTTAATGTTACTGTTCACTTCCTACCACAAATGCTTTCTATCCTTTGCTGTATTACTCGTTGCCATAGCTCACCAGTTCCCCTCTGCTGCACTTCAGCACTTTCAGCACAGTAACACAGAAGGGTCTCATTCTGCAAAGCCCCCAGCACAGCCAGAATCAGGGGTTCACAACAACCATTCTCCAGCAGTAAGGGCTGCTATGGCCAAGCCAAGCACATTGCAGCCCTGCCCTCCTCACTGTGCTTTACAGTCAACCAGCACACTCTATCTCATAAGGATTCCAGAAAGATGGCAGTCAAAATGCAAATCGCTGTGGAAAGAAGCCAACTTATCCCCCCTGAGGGCAGAAAGGCAACTAGGCCTGTAAAAAAGATAACATATATAAAGATAAGCATGTACACGGAAGGAAAACTTATCTTGCGTCCCTTTGTGTGACACCTGCCTCATCACAAGCACCCAAGCAGCCTCAGCACCGCCTTCCCAGTGCACACTGAGTGTGTTTCAGAAGCAAGCAGGAGCAGTGTTGTAACTATAGGCCAAAGGAAAGTCTGGAAGCAGGCTCTCTGAGAAGAAGAGGTGATGCTGCCAGCCAGCACATCCCAAATTCTCTTTGGAACCCAAGATAATGCTGTGGGCACAGAAGCTTTCCCAGATACTGGCACAGGTTCCCCAGAGAGGTAGTGTATGCGTCATCCCTGTAGACATTCAAGGCCAGGTGGGATGTGCTTCTGAGCAACCTGATCTAGTTGGGGGTGTCATTGCAGGGGCGTTGGACTATGTATCCTTTGAAGGTCTCTTCCAATCTAAACTATTCTATGATTCTAAGCTTCAGTTTCTCTGGGTACAGGTGGTGGAACGAAGCACAAGCTCCACCTCTGCAGCTTGACAACATTCTGTGCTGTGTGACTGTGGTCACTGTATTTCTCTCCCCATTGCACTGGGAACGAGAGCAGACTATAATACTCATTGTTCTCGGGGATTTACAGGCCAGAAAATCACGTGAACTTTCTCTTTCCATTCCTCCCACCATCTCTTTTTGGCGTGTGCATGCACAGAGCAGCCATCCTGTCCTCCTATCCAGTTAACCCAGACAGAGCTCCGGGAGCACGTTTGTATGGCCACACCTGCTCCTGATGCTGGGCTCCGGCATGACTCGCGGCAAAGAAAGTTGCAGTTCAATGGGTTGGGAGGTGAAGAGATGTGTGAACAATACCTGGGATTAACAAGAGCAGCACTGTGTAAATCATGGTATTGCAGGTGTCTCTTTGCTACCAGCTAAAAGCAATAAATCAAAGCACAAACAAGCACTTCCCCCAGCACGAGTTCCATTCAGACAGGAGCTGGCTGACGCTGGGCTTGGTCAGGAACTGGATTATTTTACTGCAGCGTTGCAAAATTTTACTGCTGCACTCAAGGCAAGTCATAGTTTGATGGACAAGCGAAGTACATAGATTTTTCATTGTAAGTGTACTGTTGAAAGGCTGACAAATTTTTCTGCAGTGGTATTATCTTTTGTAGTAGTTTTGGTGGTCTGAATACCAGGAATAAATAACAAGTATTTAAATGAATTTGTTCATATTCATATAGAGTTGCTTTTTTGTGTAACAATGAAAGTCCAAATTTTGTCTCGGCCATACTGGTCTAGGTCCCAACTAAATCTACTGACATGTCCTGTTTAGGAAGGGCAAGCTTGTTCCAAAGACATTTAATGGGATAGTATCAGACAGTCCACCAGTATTTCTTAAAACACCCTCACTTGGTTCCACAACCTCCCTGCCATGGGCAGGGACACCTTCCACTAGACCACATTGCTCCGAGCCCTGTCCAGCCTGCCCTTGAACACTGCCAGGGATGGGGAAGCCACAGCTTCTCTGGGCAACCTGTGCCAGTGTCTCGCCAGCTCTGCTGCTGGAAATAAAACCAAGAAAACAAAAAGGGAACCACTATCAAAGAAAACAAGAGGCTATGTTCTCACTTCTCATTTTCTGGGTGTATTTGGAATTCATGGGGGTCACTGTACAACACTGTTCAACAGGAACTTTAAAAGGTGAGATCGTGATCTACATAAATTAATTTGTCATCTCCAGCAAAATCTGTCCTAACAATAGAATTTCTTTCCTGGTCATGCTGTAGAACAAAAGTACTTCTGAAAGGTTCTCCACTTTCTGTACCTTCCTGTTTATAGACAGAGAAAACTCTTTCAGAGCTAAAGCACAGTAAATTACTGCTTCAGAGACCTGTGACTTCCCTTTGCCCCCAGTTATGCACATTAATATAAAGTATAACCCAGGTGTAGTCAAATTCCAAAGGCTTTTAGAGTCTGAAATGCAGCTTTTCATTTTAAAAAAAAGAAAATCCATCTGTTCAATTTTGGGATTTTTACACTCCTGTCATTTGAGCATGTATCCTACTACCTGAACAGAATTAGAGAAAATCAAAATCTGCTTCAGTGGTTGACTACCATCAAAAGATGGTTTTATCTGGCTTCTTCACAGGATAAAGACTATAAAAAGGATTTAAGCACAAAAAAGTGTAGTCCCTCCATTGCTAGTGGCATGGAGAATGCAGGCAGCAAAGCTACCGCCTAAACAGAGTAATAGATTCCCTCTAGCCAGCCCTGCACACTCACATAAGCACATCTGCCAGCAGAGCCAGTGCAGGCACCAGCCAAGGACTATTTTAAAAGCGCAGCTTACGGAGCATTTCCTCAAACCAGATGCAAACCCCAGAAGAGGACTTCCTGGCTGCAAGTACGCTCCAGCCTCAGCAGCGTCGTCCGGAGCGATGCCACAGACTGAGGGGACATGCCAGTGGAGCACAGCCCATGTCCCCCTGAGGCTGACATCTCGGCTGGCCATAAACCCACAGGTGCCCCCGCCTCCCTCTGCTGCACCCCAGCCTGTGGCCAGTTCACTTGGCCAAATTTAACCTACTTTCGTAGCGTACTCAGGAAAGGAGGGAAAATAAGATGGGATTGTGCTGCCTCCATTTCAAGAACCTGGTGTCAGACACTGAACTTCAGAAAAACGCCCTCGGGATTGTTCAGACTAGGAAAAAAAAACGGTGTTTCCAGTGAACTGCCTTAACTCAATTGATTATCCCACTTTAGTGCCAATATAGACACATTTTAGCCCCTCACACACAACGCTAACAGGCCAAGTAAATGTTACAGAACAACACACCACTGCCAACAGGGCTTTACTACACAGGCCTTGAATGAGCCTGAGATAAAAGGAGCTCTATTTTGTTACTAGACTTCAGATGAAAACTATTTGTAGGCACACAAGTTATTGTTATAGTCACCATTTATTGCTCATTTACACGGATCGTGCAAGCATTTCAGCCTCTACATGGGTGCTAAGATAACAAATTTCAATGCTTAACTGCAGGCATGTTAAGAACATGTTAAAAATGTCCTTCTCTGTCCTGTCCCATCTTCTCTTGGTTTAAAAGAAGGTGGTGATTGCGAGGATTCAAACACAGGCTGATAGTCTGTATTAATTTGAGTTATATGCCAAGATGTTCTGTGTAAAGTTCTGTCTTGCCCTCATTACCTACAGTTTTAACTGTGACAACTTTGGACAAAGTCAAAAAATATCTTCTCTACCTTTATTAAGCTGTTTTTTCTTGGAAGCTCCCTGGTTTTTGACAATGGACAAGTTTGGAAGCTGCAGACCCGAGAGCCCTGTGCTGAGCATAGGCAAGGCTACATGAAGGCTGTCCATGGGCCCTTCAGGATGGCTACCACTAATGACAGAGATCTGAGACTTCTCCCTGGCCACAGCTAGCTGCCTGCCTCAGCAGAGGAAGAATCTCACTGAGCAGATAAGCGACTAATGATCTGCATCTCCATCTCTGCTCCTTCCCCTCCTGCACACAGGGTAATCCTGCCTGCATCGCTGCCTCTTGAGACAGCGTTCACACATCACACCACCATAAGAAATGAAAACCTGTAAAGGTGCCTCCCGCACTAGTCTGCTCTGTCCCTCTGATCTCTGTTCTTGTGAAGATCACAAGTGCAATATAATACATATTTTTAACTGTTCAACAGGATTATGCTGCCAGGGCTGGCAGCAAATAAATTAAAAGAGAGGTTGAAAGAATGAAGAAAGGCCTTTTCTTTCGCAGAGTCGTGAGCTGAAGCAAAGGAAGAAAAACTGCTTGATCATAGACTCATAGAATGGTTTGGGTTGGAACGGACCTTAAAGATCATCCTGTTCCAACCCCTATGCCATGGGTTGGGACACCTTCCACTAGACCAGGTTGCTCCAAGCCCCATCCACCCTGGCCTTAAACACTGCCAGGGATGGGGCAGCCACAGCTTCTTTATGTCTCACACCCCTCATAATGAAGAATTTTTTCCTAATACCTAATCTCAATCTCCCTTCTTTCAGTTTAAAGCCATTCCCCATTATCCTGTTTGTTTGGTTCTCTTATTCCTTGTCTCCCAGCATATACCTTCCTTTCTCTACATTCACAAGACATGATACTAACATTTCAGTAACATGGGTGAAACACTTCTTCTTAGCAAGTGCTGGCCCGGGAGCTGATACAGACTTAGGTGATGTGCACCCCACAGTCTTTTGAGCTATAAGCCTGTTTCTCATGAAGAATTTCAGGCAGTGAGTAAGCCAGCACTGCTGGATCAATGCTCACACAGTCATGCTGCTGCTGCTGCAAACTCTAAAACTGAGGCCATAGAAGGATTATGAACAACTAGGCCCACCCAAAGGAGCTTAAACTGCAACCGGCACCAATGCAGCAAACCTGTACTAGGCCCCTGGTGAAGTGTTTTAACACAAAAGATGGAAAAAACTCTGGAAAAATTACTCAGAAGTCCTATAAAATTGATACAAGTTTCATCAGGTGTCATGAACCATCCTGCAGGACTCAATGGCCACATCAGGTCATTGACACTGGGCAAAAAACTGAGATGTTGCAGCAGTGTCAGCCAAAGTAGCTGTAATTTTTATGAAGTTCAGGAAACCATACAAAACCTGTAGGCTTCTGGAGAGCTGCTCATGATTCTGCATCACTATTATATATTGACTGATAATATATGTTGTTAAAATACGCTTGTGTGTGTGAGATGTTCCAGAAGGATGCCTAGAACTGTACATTCAACAGAAGACTCAACTTTCTGAAGAAAACAGAAGTTATTCATTAAAATACTTCCGAAGTTCTGAAACTTAATTGCTGATACAGTTTCTAAGATGAGTGCTCTGTCTCACTCGGGCGTAGACACCCGTATGTCCATACATCAACATACTAGACCTGTTTCTCAAGTGAGGCTTATTGCTTTACTTGTGTTCTCCACCTCCTTTTCCCATGTCAGCAGTAATGTTCGTGTAGCTGCACGCTGGACTGCACTATATTGAATTTGAACTCCCGCTTCCCCAAAACCAGGTAAATGTTCATGCTGGACATAAGTGACTGGAATAACCTTGGCCTTAGGGTACTCTCAGCCCCAGTACTTGAAGCATTAAACACAACTAATTCCTACCATTAGCTTTATTTAGAAACCACGCTGCTCACTGGTGAAAGAGGAACCTCATCCTCATGCCCACACCGACTTGTGTTCTGTGGTATTATCTAAAGACAAAATGCACAAACTGGCAGCTCAGCTGTATGTCAAATGACAAAATTGGGTTCCCTTTTTAATAGGCAATGGACACCCGCAGAGCCTCCCTGAGCGCACTGAAATGTGTCACAAGCACCTCACGAACCAGAGCCAGCTTCCTCTTGCCTGCCTTCCACAAGCAGTCTCACTGGTGTCAGTATTTGTTCAACTGCAGGGAGCACACTTTGGTAACAAATGTGTCCTTCAGTGTCAACAAAAAAAAAAGCCAAATTAAAATTCATGACCTGGAGGGCTGGTAGGAAATACTTTCTCTCCTTGCAAGGCTCTGGCACATGGCAAAAACACAGATAGCTGACATGAAGATGTCTGCCCCTGATTTGCACAGCATTCTCCGAGGCTGACACCAGCCTGATTCCCACGTGGATCGGGATCATTCCTGACTGAGCTACCCGTTCAGGAGCGTCTGATATGTTTCAGATTTTCTCCCTATTCAGGACAGCAAATTCACCACACAGTTAAACACATGCACAGCGGCAGAGGACTGATGGGATTATATAGCAAAAGAGTTACTACATCTTCTCATCTTTCAGAAATGACCTTGATCAAGGTCAAAAATACTGGTAATGCAGAGAAAAAAATGCACTGCCAATGCCCCTGTGGTGTCAGTTCTGTGAATAAAGGACCCCAGTGTTCACTGCTGTCATTTCTGTAACTGTTACCAACGCAGAAAAACCCAACTTAGAAATAAAAATCTCGACTTAGAAATAAAAAGCCCAAAGATGCTGTAATAAGCCTCAAGTCTCCAAACAGTTCCAACAATTAAATATTACTCTAACTTTAAAGGCTGTAATTGGTAAGTGGTTATTTAAAATTAATCTTCAAGCACCGCTTTAACAAAAAATGGCTTTTCCTGTGAAAAATCAGGAACTCCATCCAAGTCAAACACTTGTGAAGAGATCTTGCCGCCCTCCACCGCAGTGCTGAAAAAAATGCATTAGCAGAGATATAGGTTGGCTTCCTCCCCCTTTTCTGCTCATTACCATCAGTTTTGAGAACTGATTAGCTGTGGTTGTTATTCATTAGTCACATCTCTAAAATCTGAATTATAAACACCTCTGTGAGGTCTTATTCTAATCAACCTATTTTGAGTCTTGCACTTAATACTAACACCAGAAAAATAATTGAACAGTGTACATTTAAAGACCACCCCCTCTTCCTACAAAAATCCAGGCTCAGATTTGCATGAAAAGGAAGACTAAAATGAGATCCATAAACCCTTCTATCTCTGCTCTACACCCTTCTCCCCATGTACACAGCAGCCAGTTCAGGTGGTTAAAACAGGTGACATAATGGGTACATGGTAAATACAAAGCAGCCATCAACGATTTTCCTGATTGGGTCAGATGCTACACAGCTGATAGATCTCAGGAGGACAAAAACATGCAGGCATGAAAGATTAAGTGGCTGCCATTGGCTGTGTGCTTGCTCTGAAGACTCAGCTATGGATAATAATTAATTACTTGGGGTTGCTAATGATACTGATCAAATGTACTTAGTGCTCGGCAGCTTGAGGGCTACCATCCTGACACTTAGAGAATACATAAACTACCCACGGGCAAGATGAAATAAGAGGCTGGTACCTTCAGAATCCTCAATGTCAAAAGGAAACCCAGCTTGTCCCTTCTTTGCCCCCCTGCCTTAAACTATGAAAAAAATAAGTGCTTAGGAGTAAGCACAATCTTTCCCATAAGACAATACAATTTAGAGATGCTGTGGCCATCTGTGAAAGGTTGGGGCCAGCGGTTCACATGGAGGGACCCCACCACAGCTTGAAGAATGACTTGATACAAGGAACCCAAGAGTATACTACCACCATATATATATTAGCTTCCAGAGGCCTATGTAACAGGCCACCCAGCTTCTGACATTACTTCCCAGGCTTGACATAAGATCCTCGGTGATTTGGCTCCCTCATCATTACCATCAACTCAAGATGTTGATCTCTTTCCAACTTTTACAACCAGGGAAAGCGAAAAAATATTGCCTCTGGTTTCAGAGAGTGCACGATCAGGGAAAACTCCTCATAATTTGTCTCAGGCATCCTAAACCACAACTCCCTCTTAAGAGCTGAGATGGGGGTGAATGTCTTGGGTTTTTAAATAAGGCCTTATTCATGCACAGAAAATCCTACGGCTTTAACAGTACAGGTTATTTATTCCTATACAGAAAAAGGATTCACTGCACAGCGATATAAGGCACTGCTAGACACACCTGAGATTATACCCTTCTATTTAGGGGATTATACCCTTCCTCAAAGGGGTTCAAAAAAGTCTCATTCTGACAGAGGAAATCACTTCTCTACTTGGTAAGAAAAGCAGCAAGTTAGACCAGACCCAATGTCCTGACTGCTTCTTTGCTCTCGGATCCCAGAACTGGGATTCTGGGCATGCAAAAACCAACTTTTCATTCCTTTGGAATCATCCTAACTTCTGCTGTACAGCAGACAGTCCCACAGCAACACTCAGATTGACCACAGGGATCAGTCAGCAAGATGGACACTTGTATTTACAAGTGCACTGCATTTAATCACACAAGAAAAACGAACTTTGAAGAAATCACCAAACAGAAGTGGCTGAGGAGAATCTGTAACAGTTCGTGCTGCAGATAACTCTGTGTTCAGTGGCAGCCCTTTCTCTGAGTATAGGAAATACACGGCAGAAAGTATCTTTCTTTTCAAATAGTAATAATAAACCAGCAAATGAACATAGTGCAGATCTGTACCACCATGTTGTCTTTGGAAACCGTGTGCCAAGATCACTGCTCAGCTCTGCTGGGGTTACCTCATCAGCAAGCATCAGCCTAGGACATGAGGCTTCCTGTGTACTGTAGATGCTTCAACAGCAGGGGGGAGTTTCAACAGGCAGAATACAGTAACTATTTGTATTTTTAGCTAAAATCTGCTCATTGTGTAGAGCGAAAAGAAGAATCCTCACCACAATGCACAGTGAGGAATCATTAAACTGGTAAGAAAGAAACATGCACTAAGAGCCCTACTTAGTAATTATTCATCTACTGAAAGAGCTAGCTCTAAGTATGCCAGCAGTGATGGTTAATGCCTTCTTTCCCTCTCTTGTTCCTGCAGAAAGTGTCAGAGGAATCCTTCACAACTGCTAGCTTTCAAAAGCATGGTTCTAGGGCTCAGATACTCCAGAGGGACAACAGCTTCTTATATCTCCAGATGCTCCAGCCTTCCACGAAATGCAAACTGAGGCTGACAACTTCATGACATAAAGCAAGGCTGCTGGGGGCAAATACAACTTGGTTTGCACAAAATGATCTTATGCAGCATCAGGTCCAACATAGGTGCCTACAACTCAAACTATTACATCCTCCCCACTACTGCCTACAGTAATGACAGCAAACTGGGTCTGTTATGCCCTAAAAATGCCAAAGGGGAGGTTTCCTTGCTGTCTTCAAAGAATGGGAGGGTGAGGTCAGTCTCTCAATGGACCACACAGTGGTTGACAAAGGGGGAAAACACTGACTTCAACACAAGAAAGTGCAATTAGATACCAGGAAAAGGTTTTCAGTGTGAGTGGAGTCAAACACTGGAGCAGGCTGCCCAGAGAAACTGTGGGTTCTCCATCCTTAGATGCATTCAAAGCCTGGCTGAACATGGTCCTCAGCAACCTGATGCAGCTGACTCTGCTTGAGCAGGGGCTGGGCCCTCCAGAGCTTCAGCCACATCATTCTTATCCTGCAATGCCAGTTTTAGGAAAAGGACCTACATAGCTCTGGGGATTTCTTCTCCCTTCTTGGTGTTTAGCCCTGCACAACAGAAGGACACTGAAAAGTGAGAATGGAGAAACAGGCACTCTTGTTATTGATATTCAATTATTTCAGTTCTGAATACTGACAG
>JBCJKH010052064.1:45107-60861 GCA_039877255.1 Loriculus beryllinus
GCCAACTGCAAGCTCAATAACAAAACAAACCAAAGACAAACCCATAAAACCCCCACAAAACCCAACAAAACCAACAACTCTGCTCAATTAAAGTACATTAAAAGACAAAAAAGGAGGAAGTGAATCCTACCCTTCTTGTGAGGAGACAGTAAACCAGTGAGGGTCGTATTCTGCAAGCTGGAATGGTTTCCCAGCAAGCCTGTTGGCCACAAACATCTCAGAACACACCAGAGAGGTAGCTACTTTAATGCAAGATGCATTAAATTACTCTTGTTCTTACAGCCTGTTCCATATAAGGCCTGCTTTAAGGCAGTTACTAGTAACTTGTAACTGCATTCCATTACAGAATTCAACTCTCAAAAGAAATGCTTCCTGTAACATACTCAGTCTGCTCATGCTTCTGGCTATTTGGCATACCCAGCTAAAATACAGTATCAGGAACATCAGCATTTTCTCCACAGCATTAGCTATCAGGTACCTAAGATGCATACATAAATGTGTGAAATGCCACAAAGATTATCCTTGATAAATTGGTATTTCGAGCAAACATTTCAGAAATAAAATAATTTCTGTCATTTAAGTCCTCCAGAATCCTTAATTCATTGTGTCACTCCAATCCTCCCTTCCCTCATTCATCTGAATCCCCAAATGCTGCTCTCAGACATGTGCCTCTCTTACCTTTCTCTGGGACAAGAAAACTAGTTTTGCATATTGAATAATTATTTATTTCCATGGATGTCTCTGGGTTCCTTTGACAGCTTTATCTTACTGATGAGGACAAATGTTCTTTCAGAAGCTACTGCCAGGCTGCCCTCATTCTCAGATGTCAAAGGATGCAGTCATCAGAATCTGTCAAAAATAACTCACATGGTCTGAAGGATCTGAAAATTACAATTGATAGTTTAGAAAATACAGTTGATACGCAGTAGCTTCGGGTCCAGCTTCGCCACCAGCACCCAATCCCTTCTGGTCTTTTCCTGTCTCCTGGTCTCCATGGGAATTATTCATTTGAAAAGCAAATTAGAGAGAGGCAGAGATAGACTTCAGTATTTCTGAAAACGAGATTGCTTTTTCTCTTCAGATCCCTCAGGTACTCGTGTCTAGAAACTTTTTGCAGCACAAAGGAAACAAACTAAAAGGAAGTTAATTTAAACTTAAACCAGAATTCTGTAACGGTTTGAGGCTTCTGTAGTGACTGCTTTTGCTGGCACCCAAACCTGACTCTGGAAAACAAAGCTCATGAGTGCAGGGCATGCTAGTTGAGAGCGATTAGCAGAGGCAACAAAATTGATGTCACAAGTGCCAACAGGTACAGTGTGCATCTCCTGAGCCAGGGAAGGCACATGCAGCAGTGAGCTGGCTCTTCCCCCCTTCACTCCATTGGCAATTGCCTTTCAGGAGGCCCCATTCCCAGACCAGCCCTCTCCTCCCCATCCGGGGCTGCACCAGTTAATTCACACATTCCTGCTGCCAGAGAAGTGATGCCAAGAAGCTTTTAGAGGAGCACCTTAGCTTCAGGCTCTCCTTTTCTGGGTTCCCAAATACAACACAAGGGAGCGGGGAAGCTAACTGCCTCCAGAAAATGATGGTGGCACCATGTTTTAACTTCAGAAGGGCTCTTACAGAAAGAAAAAACTGTTCTTCACAACCCAGGCTACTACAGGTACGAGAGAAACAGCACAGCTTGATAGCAAGCTCTTTAGAAAGCCGCTTCTTCACTGATGCTCCAGAACTGAAGTATATTGACCTTCATGGTTTAGTGTCAGGCTTGCAGCTGGGTGGCCCTAGCTGATGGTGGCTGAGAGACAGTGGCAGGTAGCATGCTGCTGTACTTGAAGGTGCTGCCCAGGTGAGCACTGACAGGTAAAAACATATGCCAATTGAATTTAAATCCTTACATCTATGAAAGGGCAATGGCAACCCTCTGGGTCAGAGTTTACACAGATCAGAATGAGCTGTTTAGCTCTTAGCAGCCGCCAAGCCCTGCATGTATGGGCACACGCACACATACGCGCACACACACACACAACACAGGGCAGCTAAGCCTTGCTACAACAGTTTATCTTCACAAGTGAGAAGATCAAGTGGCTACAGCACTTGAGAATTATCCAGTGCCTCCTCTCCAGTGAAGATAAATACAACGCTCATATCAAATCTGAGCCATTGTGAACTGCATACTGACTGACAGCAGCACATTTAGCTTGCGTGCTCCCCCAAGACACTGTCTCACCAGCCTTTTCTTAAGGGAATTAAAATGATTCAAAATAGGTTTTCTTAGGCTCGTCACAAGTACTGCCCTGTTATAATAGATCACAGATCCACCTAGCCTGCTATTCTTTCTTTGACCATGCTCAGCAATGGGTGCCTAAAGACTGCAAGAATTTAATTTGCAAAGTCAAATCCAGAGGATGCTTTCCCTTTGCACGCCCTACCCAGCAGGTGAGGCAATCTCAGGCCTGAAGAAGGTATCCTGACCATCATAGCTTGACATGGCCCTCCCTTCCAGGAATTTCCCCAAAGTCTCTTTTGATCTTGGACTTTCACCCATTACTGCAGCCCATGATACTATAGCTGTTACCTGCCCTGCTTCTTTTGCTTGCACTGACTGCCTGGGATTCCTCCAGTTTCCACATTTGCCTTCTACACCCACGTGTGATTTTAGCACAACTCTCCCACCTCTTCAGCTTACTCTCACTGAGGCTAATCAAGGCTCACCTGTTCACAGTATTCCACCAATGGAAGTCTTCAGGCAGCAGTATCTGCATCTGAAAGGCCTCCATCTTACATTTTAATTGTGAATTTACTGTACCTTTGTACAAAGAGTAAAAGTGCTCATGTGAACACTTGTGAGCTGTTGCTTGCCATGCGCCTGCAGTTTTGGTGTAAGTGAACTGAGGATAAGAACTTCCTACGTTTAAAATGTACAGCCTTTGCTGAGGTTCAACTCAGATACAGTATGCTTCCTGAGGTGATGTACACCCTGCGAGAACATGCAGCCTTCTCTCACTCTCAACAAACAGAAACACCAAAGCAATCAAAAAACTGAAATCAAGAAGCTATATCTCTTCTGACATGGCCAGGAATGCTTTGAAGATAAGGCCAGAAGTACTCCTGAACCACACATTGGCCTGCTCAGGCTAGTCTCATGTAGCCCCAAGACTCAGAATCCCCACAGTAAACAAGGCACACACCAGAGCAATCCTTTACTGCCTGAATCTGTGCAGGTGGCCAAAATGGCCAGTTCATCGACCCAAGTCCGCATGCGTCATTTAGATGGGACCAGCCAAGGTCCAAGCCAGTTCCACGTTTGGTTCCTCTGATGTGTTGCCCAAGTCATGGGTTTGACTGGATGCTTTATCCACCTCACTGCTGTAGGTGCAACTCAGAGAGTGAAGACAGCACACATGTATGTCTGTTTGCATGTACAAAGGAGAAAGAAATCCTAAGCTGTCCTTGCAAGCGAGCAATTACCATTTGCTACTAGTGATACCTCGAAACCTCTGTCTGCAGTGGCTTACCTGCCAAAGCTGTGACTTAAAAAACTATCATTTCAAGAGGCCATTCTGGAATGCAGCCAGCTCTTTACAAGGTCCTGCAATTTCAGTAATGAAACTAAAACCAGAATTTAGCACTTGTGGGACTGAAGGAAATGAAAGGCTAAGTAATGCCTGCTCACACTGGTTTTTGCATTATGACATCTTTCAATCTGCTAAATAAGAATCAGATAATTCTTCATGATCAAGAATGCAAATCATAAAAATAGCTTCTTGATCAGGTAGCGAGCATAATGCTGGGAGGCTTAAGAGGATAGGGCTAAACAGAAAATATTACTTATTCTAGGAAAATTACATGAATGAATTGACCTTGGATCTTATTTCTGCTGTGCCTAGTGGATTTGGACTGGTGTATTTATGACCATTCTATGATTTTCTGGCTTAAACAAACCAGAATTCATAAAAATATTTTGAATAAAAATAGTAAAAAATTGAAAAGCTGCTTAAATATTAGACAGAGAAAACATTCTGGTCCCAGACAGGACTGAGATCCTTTTGAGAAATCTGGGAATGCACACTGGTTAGGATCTTAATTCCATTGAAGAAAAAAGAGGGAAGATCACCTGCCTTCTGTGCTTCTGAAGAAGTCTTCCCTTGAACTACACATAAACACATTCAGTGGAGACCACGTTAAATGACAGCTTTTCATGCATGGGGTTTACATGGAGTGCAAATGATACATATACGCCAATTCAGTTATATGCACATCGAAAGCCCTGAAAACCAAAGCTCCTAAGAAATCAGAACACATATGGCTCCAACTCAGGTTTGCCATCAACCGTAGTCCAAACATTAATGCAAATAGTCTAAATCACTTCTTAATTCCTAAATTCCAACTAATACAAATTTTACTCATCAATTTATAATCCCTTGTATCCCCTCCAATGAAAAGGAGGGAGGAATGAAAAGCAAACCTTCATCAGACCTTTCTGTAGAAAAAAGCCTGGAAATGGCTGCTGTACAAACACAAATTATATTACTAATGTGATCTGGCAGTTTTACTTAAGTCCAGTAGCTGTAGCTTAATCATATCTTTGACACAGCTAAATTGCTAGGATACAATGGGACCTGTAGCTAATAACATTGCTTCAAAAATAAACAAACTCCTGTTTTTCTAAAGTGATTATGAGGAGCTCCCATATATTTTAAATGAACTGCATCTGCTTAACCACGCTGTTCTGGGGCGGTATTGCAACTAACTTGCCTTGTTTGTTTCACGATGGTGGGAAGGGATCAGGCAGTGGTTTTGCAATGGGCATCCATGTTGATGCTCTCAAATGCTGTCTTTTGGTTTACACAGATGGACATTTAGCACAGCAGCAATAGAGAGTGGGAAGATTTTGTTCTTATTTTTAACAAGAGAAAACAAGATAGTGTAGATACAAAATCACAAGTGATAGCAAGGACACAGGGCAGGTAAAAAGAGTTAGGTTTAACCACTGTGCCCAGCTTCCAAACTGATGTGGTGGCACAGGAACTCTCAACCTCAAGTCCTGGAAATTGCTGCATCCAAGCACGGGCAGGCTCAGGAAGATACCAAATGGCTGACATCTCCTCTGGCAGCATCATATCTGTAAACTGCCCCTTACTTGAGAGCTCCCTAACCTTTGTCAGTTAAACCCACTTGTGCTTAGTAAATGCCAACCACTTAACTGAAGTCAGCTGGTTTTTGACTGAAGTAAATAGAGGAGCACTCATATGAGCAGTGCCACCACAGACTGGCAAGAGCACTCATGTCCTGAAAGGGTTAGTGACAGCTGTGGGTTAAACTCTAACTCAATACAACTCTCTGAAGACCCTGCCCCTACCTTGACCTTGCATATGCTGACTCTGAGTATGGCCCAGAATTTCTGGTGTTCGCAAAAGCTGGGGGAAGTCATTCCGCTAAGATGTGGATTAAAAAATGTTTGGAAATGGGATATTTTGGATAAAAATTATATAAACCATAAGCCAACCCTCTTCCTCTTTATCATCCCCAAATTTATGCTACAGACATCCCAAACCGTGTGTATGAAATAGAAGATAGTACAAAACCAGCCTGCTCAGTCCATCTCAGTACACCAAACACCCATGGCATAAGACAAAACTGAGTGTTTAGCTGTTTCTTCTGGAAATTTAAGCAGTTGCTTTACAAGCTTTTTCTGGTAACTTTACTCTTACAACAGCCTTGCCTCCACCACTAAGGCTATGCAATGTGAAATTGGAAGCAATATTTCAACCATTTTCTAGATTGGGTACAGTGAAGTCTCACTCCATCTTATTCACTTCTGGGTGGCACAGAGGTAAAAGGACTTTTTCTAATTACCCACCTTGCAAAATCACACTGGACACTGAAGATGAACTCCTGGTACTAATGACACCAAACCAGTCTCATGACTAACTTAGTTGGGATCGGGGTTTTCCCCTCAAGTTGATCAGGGTTTTTCAGTCTTAAATTATGACCAGTACTAAAAGACCTACTATGTCAAACCGGTATTTCAGTTGTATCTATTCTAGTGACAATTCTTCTTAATTTCAGTTGATACTTCATTTCTATTTGTGAATTTTTAATTAAAAATAACTTATTAAAGGGAGCCAATTTGATCCAGTCAAGGTCAGTATCTGCCTGGAAGCTCCTCCACTATTTTACTGTGTATACAGAAAGGCATCAGGCTTCACACGTGTCAAAAAAAGCTCATTTCAATGCATTTCAGACAACACAGGTTTCTTCACAATGGGTTTATGGTTGTGTTCTTTTCTTTATTAAAGTAAAAGCACAAAGGCTGTTCTCAAAGAGAAGAGTCCCAGAATGCTTTGGGAAAAAAATATCTAAACAACTACTCCGCTGTTCTCTAATGTGTTACTAAAGACGCCATCATCCTTCATCCCTCCAGAAGTGTTCTTAATTAAATAAGAATCTATTAAAAAATACAGTGCCCCTCAGTGTAAACTCCCACCCCCACCCTTCTCTTTCAATTTTAAACATGATCTGTCTTGCCTCCTCCCTGCTTAGGAGCTCATTAGAAACAGCCCCTTCTGCACATCAGCATCACCTAACGCAGATTTGGAGGGAGACAGACAGAAGAAAGGGAGAGAAAGAAATTAGGAAGTGAATGAAAATAGTAGGCCTGTGAGATGAGAAAGCAGCTGCAGACAAAGAACACCCAGTGCTCACGAGGGAACGCTGAAGGCTGGGAGACGAGAGCTGGTGCCACGGGATTAAAACGGAAGCTGTTGCTTAACTTTGCAGCAGAGACGCAGTATTGCTGTAACTAAATTCAATTACAAACAAGAACCAAGGCAAATCAGACAGATCTATCACACTGTTTTCTCTGGGTGGCTAAAGGTCAACACTAAACATGCCTTAAACTTCAAACGGAAGCACCAAGCACAGGCAGCGGTTGTGTGGCACACACAGCCCCTACCTCCCGATTGCTATGACAAGCTTAAATGATCATTCCCTGCCACCCTCTTTCCTCAGCACCTACTTCCAAATATCACACAGCAAACCTGTTGTCTTGAAAAGTCCAAACTGGTGAAAACCAGCACTGACCAACCCCCTCTCTGAGAAATACAGAGGTGACAAAACCAGCAACCCAGGAGCAGCCAAGTTTTCCATCCACTTTCTATAATCAGAGCTTTACTTGAGGAATTAACTCATAGAGTCATAGAATGGCTTGGG
Organism: Loriculus beryllinus; assembly: GCA_039877255.1. Classification (NCBI taxonomy): domain Eukaryota; kingdom Metazoa; phylum Chordata; class Aves; order Psittaciformes; family Psittacidae; genus Loriculus; species Loriculus beryllinus. The sequence continues at coordinate 52,323 of JBCJKH010052064.1, forward strand.
TTGGAAGGGACTCAAAGCTCATCCAGTTCCAACCCCCCTGCCAGGGACAGGCACACCTTCCATTAGACCAGGCTGCTCCAAGCTGGCCTTGAACACTTCCAGGGATGCGGCAGCCACAGCTTCTTTGGGCAGCCTGTCTTACTATCAGTTTTCCACCCTGTAAGAACTCTACCCACCTCATGCCAGACACCCCAAAGAGCAGCATGACAATGGTTGACAGCAAGTAACTCCAAACAAGAAGTTCCCTTTCAGCTTTACTCTATGGCAGGATAAATGATAAAATAACAAGTATTTCCTCAACCTCTCTGACACCAGAAATGATGAGGATAAGGGAACTGGCATCACAGGATGGAGACACATTCAAAATGCAGTATACATCTGCCTGTCTTAATGCTAGGAGAGGCTAAATTCACACCTCACCTTCAGCCATTGCTTAAAATATCTACAAAGAACAATTTGAACTCTAGGCTTAACCGAGGACTATTACATTAATTCCCAGATCCAGCTGCCTAAAAGGTGGCTTTGCTCTCAAGATAGCCTCCACTTGTCCTGCACTGATCTCTGAACATAAACCTGCACCTCCAGATACTTGAGCTGTAAAATCACACAAGCCCCATGGCTTTATTGTTTCTCATTTGGTTTTGCTCTGGGTTTGTTTGGGTTTTTTTTTTTTTTCCTTAATAAAAGGTTATTTCTGCAATGGATTTTAAGCAGCTTCATACCTGGCAGTCCCTTCAGTACTGTGGTGGGAAGATCCTTCTGTCTCTGTCCCTGGGAAAGCTGGAGTGGGGATCCCAAAATGAGGCTCCTAAGTAAGCATGACTGCAAGGTTATTTGGTTTGGAACCCCAATTTCAATTAAATAAATACCAGGCATCTCTCTCCAAGACTGGTGCTTTCAGACAGAAGATGATGCAGTGTTTTAATTGCCAGGAATTTCTTCGCCTGTGTTAGTAGAAACAAAGGGAGGCAGCTTGACAAAATGTCTTACTGATCTGGAAAAATAAAAGAGTCTCCAGAAGAGATTTTGTCTCCCCTCCCAGCAAATTAAGGTCAGTTCACCTTGTCCTTTCTCCTGAGGTTGCAATCACCCCCTTGATGACACTCCACAGCATTTGCATCTGGTGGCTTCTTTTTCCAGCACTCCTGTGAGAGTTTTGTTCCTTTCGATGGCTAAGCTCACACTTGTGAGTGAGGGCAGACAGCAGAAGCTGCAAACCAGAGCTAGGTAACCGCACTCACTCTGAGTAGCAAGTGATTAGGTTTTCAATAATGCCAACATACTAAGCAGAACTGTGACAAGAGGAACAGGCTTGAGGAAGCCAAGCAGGTAGCTGCAGTTTTAACAAATCCTTTGCTGATCTGGCAATTGGGAAGGTAAGAGAGCACTGTTCTCAGCATGGAAAACTGAGGCAGAAGCTTAGAAATTAGACCTGGTATGTTACTGGACTACTGCTGGGAAACCACACAGAAAGACATAGCTTCATATTCTTGAATTCAAGTAGTCAGTTCTTGTTTTCTAATGTCCCTCCCCAAAAAATACTTTTTAAAAAATATTAAAAAACCCTTAAAATCTCAGAGAATTTTAGGAAGCAACCCCAAGCTCTGCATTTAGAGCTACAGAATCTAAAACTATAGAATACTTTGGAGTTTTGCCACACACACAGTTGTTTTGAAGTGGAGGTGATACACCAGAAGCTTGCTTTCAGTCTTTTAGCCTCTGCTCCACTCAGGCCACAGCATTGCTGGCAGCTACCTACTTACAAACCGTCTTGGCAGATTCTGTGCTCCAGGGCCTGGCTCAACTGGGTGTCAAAGGAAAGGAACCACCTTGTTGATGCTGCAGTGGCTCTCCAGGTGTTCTTCCTATTGCTTGTCCCTGACTATCCCCTCTGCATGTGGACTCCCTGGCTTCCAGGCACTTGGACATACCATCAAATAATACCTTGCCTTGTGCTCTTGGTTGGTTCCTGACCATGCTTTCACCTGCATCTGGATGAGGCCACACCTTTAGTTTTCTCCATTGCTTGCTCTTGACCCGCACTGACGCCTTGATTTTTCTTGTGTTCTGGGTTCAAATGGATGTAAGTGAAACAAACTTATTCATAATTAACTAACACAACCCTATGTCTAGCAACTACAAAGCAAGTCTCCTTGCAAATGAAAAACTGCAGGATCAGAACTCTGTCAGTAAAGCAGAATGTTTTGCTTAGCTTTTAGTAATGAGGAAGCATGATGAAAGGGAAAGGAAGAATCTTAGAAAGTATTAAGAGTCATTAAATACAAGTAATATGTACAATTTTGTCAACACCCTTGACTTCCAGGTCGCAAGAAAAATGCTGTTTTATTCTACCAGCAGCTTAAAATGAAGGAGACTCCATTTCCAACGAAGAAACTTATCACTGTCTTCAACAGGAAGGAAAATAATAAAAGGAAAGAAAAAAAGGGCTTCAAAGACAAGTTTTGCCCTTTAACATGCAGACCTGTGTACTGCGTGGATGGAATTGTTAGCTGAACGCCGCTTGGGTACAAATTGCATCAGGAGCTTTAAGTCTCAATGGATGCTCAAAGTACTTGAGTCCAGGTGTTGTTCATACCGTCTTTCATGCATATAAGCCCTACCTTTAATACGCAATCCAATTACTGTCCCAGGACAGACCTGCTCCTTCTCAGAAATACATCAGGGCATTTGCATATATTTCAACATAAAGATAACACAAAGCATCTTGTCCAGGTATGGAACAACCCTGCTTCTAACCTGCCTGGTTTGTTAATGAGCATAAGCAGAAGCATTGCCTCCAGATACCTAAGAGGTGCACTGTGGATGCTGCTTCAAGTTGCAGGAATGGAAAATACAATAGTAGCACAGGGCCACATATACCCAGGCTCCCACTCCAGGCATAGGATCAACACTTGTGCATAATAGCTACTGGAGCCTGGACTATTTAAATTACTTGTTTTTATGTTATAGTGAAGGCCAACTGACAGAAATAAAACATTGCTTCTCCTGGTGCTCTCTACTTAAATTGCAGCAGTAAATACTTCTAACAGTAGTGTTGTCAAATCTCAAGTACAGGTTCATCTGTCCAGATTGTACATCATGCTAGCTTGTTATCTACCATTTCATTATGAGCTTCCACAAATAAACGGGGAGCTACCTCTCTCCTGGGCTCCAGAATTTGCTTCAGTAAAAATTTCTGCCCCTCTACTCTTCCCACAGAGGCAACTGCTTTATTTCTGCTGTACACCTGCCATACCTGCCTTGAGGATCTGTTCAGTGGCTACAGATCCAACTTTCTTGCATAACACAACTTTAAACAAAACATAAAGATTCTCTCTCACATACTTAGAGAAATGTGAATCTTTTGTAACCAACCATTCAAATAAATTCCTATTGCCTTTCTCCAACAGAAATAAAAGCAACGATGGATTCAAAATACAAATTTCTAATTTCTTAACCTAAAGAGAATTCAACCAAACTGATTTCCAGCTAATCTGAGAAAGGACGACACAGCAGTAACTCAAAACCACTTTCCCTGATGTGCTAAGGCTGTGATTACCTAAGACGATTCCCCTTTCAAAACTCTCCACTTCTGTGACTCACAAATGTCTTTGATAGTGATTTGCTGACAATCTCCCAGATGTTGTCTCAAAAACGCACACAGCTTGTCCAATGAAGTGCTAAACCTCAACACTTCACAACCCCCAAGTTTATCTAGCAATTATATTTCCTACCAAAAAAAAGCTGCTGTTTGCTGAAACACATTTATAATCATTTCAGCTATTTCCGAGAGCGTATACAAGAACAGACTGCCCTAGCATATACAGTAACTAAAAGCGAGGGACAGCTCTATTTTGTGGTTGTTACATGTGCTGCTGACAAAGGAGATGCTGTTTGGTAACTAAATATATAAAAGATTGATATTGGCCTTTATTTCTGTTTCCTGATTTAACGTTTGCTTTAGAATGTTACTGCTTTGGCATGCACACTTTGTCTTCCAGTAAATCTATGAGGCGCTGGAACAGGTTGCCCAAAGAAGTGGTGAATGCTCCATCCCTGGCAGTGTTCAAGGGCAGGCTGGACAGAGCCTTGGGCAGCCTGGTCTAGTGGAATGTGACCCTGCCCCTGGCAGGGCGGTGGAAACAGAATGATCTTAAGGTCCTTTCCAATCCTAACTATCCTATGATTCTATGAAAACACAGCACACACAAATACAGAGGGAGTCTCCAACTTTTCCCAGGCACTCAAAAGGCAATTAGAAAATTATCCTGTATCATACACTTCAGGTCTGAACCTGATGAGTGACACACAGGCTGTAGAAAGAAGGCAGCTGAGGGTGGGAAAGGGAACTGTTGCATATGTTGCAGGTAGATTTATTGTCTATTTAATTACTTGCTGTGGTTTGCACTGGCAGAAGAGACTTTAACTGAAATTATTATAGGGTTTGAACATGCAGACTCCATAAGCATGTGAACATCCAAGCAGTGACACAAACTCCAATTGCGCTGCAGGGCCTGACTAGTTTTGAGGCTCTCCATTAGGTGTTGCCTGCTCAGGGCACAAGGGTACAGGGCAGCACTGATGCTAAACTGGCAGTGCTGCAGAACAGTTGAGCCCTGTATACCTCTGTTTCACCATAAAGGACAAAAATAGACACAAGTTTTACAACTTGCAAACCCAGCTCCTCATTCTTTTCCTCCAAACCTCTTCCTACACCCTTAGTTCTTTCTAAGATGTTTACCCATCTCCCCACCCCCAAGACCTTGCCTGCAGCATAGCAGTATATGAATTTGCCTGGCAACCTGACATAAATATCCAACCAACCAGCAAATAAAGCCTGGCACGCTCATAGCTACAAGGTTTCTGTGCACAGCTGTACAACAAATCAGAACTGTCCACCAGACAAGGAATTAACTCATTTTCTTTAGCTCAATTTCTAATCTGAAGTTTGAGGGGAGAGGTGGACGTTTGCCTCCCTTTACTTTGTTGTATGCAGCGTTCAGAGCTCTGCTCTAGACATCTCCATCTTTGTTCAGAAAATACAAAGCAATGAATATTCTCTACTAATTTTTAATCTGGTTAGATAAATAACTCTACCAGGGTGAGGTGAGATAAAGTGCAAAGAAAGGTGGGGTGTGAATGACTGGACATGCACTGGAAAATACATAGGCATAAACTATGTTTGGATTTGAGATTTTGGGATCTGCTGGGTGACAAGCACCTTGGCTCTCTTCACTGAAACCCACTGCAATTCTGGAGCTGTGCCTGGTACTGCTGGCACCCCCCATGGAATGGAGCAGAGCTCTGGCACTGAACAGGATCATACCACCAGCACCATGTCACTAAAGGGATTGGGGCAGGGCAGGAATCTGTGCAAAACAGCACAGACGTTTGCCAATATTCTGGCTGACACCATTCCTTCACAGAGCCCTGAGCTGCCTCGAGGGGAGAGAAGACCACCTTCCCTGAGCATCTCCTCACATACCAGCCAGTAGCCAGTGGCCTTTCGCAGCAGTTGCAGCAGATAACGGGAGCTACACTCTGCAAAGACAGCAGTGCAGTGTCCAGGCTCAGCCAGATTTGTTCATGCATTCTCTGGGGACAGGCGATACAGAATGAGCATTTCAGAGGTCAGCACGTCCTCTGGGCTTCAAACCAGCAAACTCCAGATAAGCACATCACGAGAAATCCCCATCTCATTTCTTTCAACTCACAAATGTGGAAAAATTAAATGAGACCTGCATCCTGTATCAACCATGAGCAGAGTCGAAGGGAAAATAAGACAGTGTGACATTAATAGTTTCACTGTAATTAAACTGTTACATGCCATCCTGCCCCACAAAACAGATTTCTTGAGACTGGAACACACAAGAGAGGACCGATTCAAGTCAGAAACAAGGTTTCACTCCATCCTTGTTTGCCACTGCGACTGCACCAGCTTGCACAAAGGTCTGAGTCGCTGCTGAGCACATGGGAGTCCATCCCACTGCTGCTGCCCTTTATATGTGCGATAAAGAACCCAAGTGAGAGTTCCTATGTAAAAGAAGTAGACAAAGAAGGCTGACATGAAGTGCCATGCTTTGACACATTGTAGAAGTCTTTTTACCTTTTGTTTAAGATAAAGCATTGCTAATGCAAATAATTTTCAATAATAATGCAGTGCGATAATACTAGGACCTGGTTTGTGTGGGATGGAGGTAAATTTAAATGACATGCCTCATAAAAAAGAACAAATAGAGATTAGCAGCCAACAGGCTGTCCCACATGTACTGTTCTGCATAGTGGCATGGCTGGAGTAGAAAATGAACAGAAAGCCTTAACCCCTAATATGCTGCTGTTTCCCCAATCTGCTTGCCAACTAAATGGTGAGCAAGAGTGCACATCACAGAACCACTGAATGGTTTGGGTTGGAAGGGACCTTAAAGCTCATCCAGTTCCAACCCCCTGCCATGGGCTTGGACACCTTCCACTAGACCAGGTCGCTCTTAGCCCTGTCCAACCTGGCCTTGAACACTGCCAGGGATGAGGCAGCCACAGCTTCTCTGGGCACCCTGTGCCAGCGCCTCAGCACCCTCACAGGGAAGAACTTTTGCCTTATATGTAACCTAAATAAACATATATTTTAGTATTTGACCCTATGGAAACCAGCATCTTTTGCCCTTTGCAAGTAGTAAAGTATGGTACAGACAATATGTGGACAGAGTGTTTTTACCTCATAAAAGCCTGGATACCATGTCAGGACTTGCACACTCTCACACACTGAGCTAAAAAACCCAACAACTTTTACTTCCCTGGAGTTGCAATGCTTTCCTCTAGATCTGCAAGGACCTTGTTCCCTACATACGATGTTAATGTGTCAATCATTATGTTGACATTTAATTTAGGAGTTCCTCTCCTTCAAATGGGTGCTTTTTAAGCTATTTTGCTGCCAGGTGAGACTTCACTTTCTGCATAACTCTCAGCATTGCATTCCAAAGAAAGCAGCTCTTTACTAACAGCCTTAGAATTCAAGCAATATTTTACTGAAATAAGGGATACAAACTTCTGCTGTTGAGACAACTTCTTCTTGTAGTCTTTACATTTCTTCTTCTTTTTGCTTGCATCATACTCTCCCTTCAGTTGAAACTTTGCAACTTCCACATGCAATTTATAGCCTCTAATTTCTGCCTCATCCAGAAGTCTCAACGCAAGTTGAACTGATTCTCTCTATTTGAAGATAAAACAGAGCACAAGCTTTAGAGCACGGGGCACAGTCAAATTACTCCAATAACATTTAATCCAGTTTACTGTGCTAAGGATCAATTTCTTTCCACTGTAAACCATAGTGCCATATCTCTTCCAAGTCTCTTGACATGCAGCTAGCTGGCAATGCTTGTTTTATCAAAACCCAGTATTTCTTCACCATTATTATAGCACTGTCCTGGCTTCAGGACAAGCAGATTAATGCTCCCAAAAGCAATTTCATACATTTCATTTAAATATGTCATAGAAATTAATCTGCAATGGTCAAGCAAGCTGATAAAGTCTTTTAGAATGGAGACTCTTTATACCTGTGCACTGAACAGCCCCAACTACTAAAAGTACAGAAATAGCATAGACTACAATGCAGCTGCTTTACACTGCCTGGTGCTTTCTGCAGCATTAAAGCACATTGCACTTGCAAGCAATGACTTCCCACATTATTCACCAGTAAAACACACGAAGTAGTCCTGCAGCCTGAACTTTTAGAGGTTAAAGCAGAATGCAGTAACAATTCTGAACCTAACCAGTTCTCAACCAATATTTACTCAGCTGTAAATATAGGACTACAGTATGCAGACAAGACAGGAACATGCAGAGACATGTTCTGCAAGTATTATGGACATTTCAGGGGTAGGGTGGGGTGGATTAAGAAGAAACGAATGAAGAGCACGAGCAGGTTAAGTGGTATTTCTGGAATAAACCTGTAAAATAGACCCCTAAATTTTAAGATGTACTTCTGATCAAGAATCTTCAGAGTATAATTCTAAAGCAGTGGTCATAAGTACCTTCAATGGGAAGGAAAACCACATGGCAGTGCACCACTGACCTTTAGATAGCAACACAGACCATCTCCTTTAAGATTTCCTTCCTTATCTTTGTACAGTTTGATTTTGTGTTCTTCTGTCTGAGGATCTCGCATAATGATGCCACATTTTGACATGACTTGTACAAATTCATCTTTTGTGATGTCTGGAGGTAAACCTGCAAAATTAATTCAAACAGAAGGCTTCAGTATGTTGTATTACTTTGTAAAACCTCATCAGAAGAAAAAACCCACAGTATTTCTTTAAAGGAAAGGTCTCAAGGACAAAGTTCTACATACACCATAAGAAACCACTGCCCTTGGGACAAGTATTTGTGGTATTACCTTTTAAACATTACTTCATACCCTTAAAGCTCCTCCAGCTCCAACCCCTGCCACGGGCAGGGACACCTTCCACTAGAGCAGCTTGCTCCAAGCTCCTGTGTCCAACCTGGCCTTGAACACTGCCAGGGATGGGGCAGCCACAGCTTCTCT
>JBCJKH010052064.1:68851-83958 GCA_039877255.1 Loriculus beryllinus
GAATAAATTTCTTTCTTTAAACACTTTTGGTGTTTAAAATGCTATTGTTTCATCTGAGGTGTGAGGAGATGTGCTAACCTTGTCAATGTGGGTGCAGTGGAGCAGAAATGATAACTGTATATGCTTTTTTTCCTTAACCAAAATACAGAGTGTGTGTGAGAGAGAGAGAGACAACTTATTTAAATCCTGGATACAGTCAGACCTCATATGCATTGTTAAAAAAAAAAAGCCCTAAAGAATTGCATATGGATTAGGGGGATGAATATTCTATTATTTCAGTCTGTTCTGCTGATCTTCTTATTGTGACTTTGCGCTTCAGAAATCTGCCAGGAATTTGGCTTTGCTGTACTAGACAGTAATTTTAAATGTGTATCAAGCACTTGATAGTGTATGATTTGCGTGCTGTTGCATTCCCATTCCCTAAATTTTCCACCAATTTATTACTTTTTTCATACTGTTTTAATATTTCAGGATGATGAATATATACAGCATCATTAAAGGTAAATAAAAAATGCATGAAATTAAAAAATGGAATATTAGATGTTTCTTTGCTGTAATCCCTAGCTCCAATAGGAATGAAATGTCTCTGTTCTGTCAAGTAATCCCTAAACATGATTAGGGACCTTGTAGTTTCCACATAGCCCACATAATATTTGTATCATATAAGCCTATTTATGTAAGGTTTGAGTAAAAGTTGTTATTAGAAGACCTATAAACCTATTTTACAATTCAAAAAGATATGCTTGCCTCTTAATCTCTCTACTTTTATTATTTTGCTGGTGATTGCAATATGTCCTTAATTCATTTTTCAGAATTCTGTTACATCTTTTGGGTACTTATATCATGCATTAACGATCCCAATGAAATGTGTTTTTAAGATAGAGGACTGAGTTCAACAGTTCATCCACTTGCATAGCTTCTTAAATCTGCATTGCAAGGGACGTGCACCTCTTTTCAGGTCTCTTCTTTGACATCTGGGTTTAATCTGAACTGGGGGTGAGGAGATGTAGAGATTGGTTTTGGGGAAGGGGAGATGGAAAGAGAAGGGGGGGAGGAAATTCATTTTTCTCTGTTTAAATCATGAATTATCAGTGATGTAGGTGCTTTTTGGCAGCATCACGGGAAGTTTTCAAAGTCAGCTTGTGTTTTGACCAGCCAATAGCAGAGTTTTAGGGAGGAAAAAGGTAGAATGAAGGAAAATGGGGGAAAGTTTTGAATGACAAAAGAATGAGGCAGGAGAGACAATAGCTGCTTCTTGTGATGCAGTTGTGCTGGGGATGCAACAACCCAGCACTTCCCACTCCCAGCCTCAGCTTCTTGCCTGGGCAGCAGGGATGCTTGTATGTTGTTAGGCTGAATTCGTTAGAGCTATTGAAGTTACACAAGGAAACACAAGGAAGAGCAATAAATAAGAACAGCATCTTGTATACTTCTATGCTTTCAATAGACATTCACTAAGAAAATATTTTCAAATGATAGCAGGCGTCATCTGTGGCAATTCTGTATTTCCCATAAGGAAATTTGAGTTTATATTAACCTTGGGCTATCTACTAAAAAACCCCTTTGGAAATACACCTGCATTGCTTCCACACTGCATTGAAATGTTACTTTTATTTAAGTTTTGGCAATTAAGGTGGCATTTGAGCAATAGCTCTATTCTTATATTTATGAACTGAGAGGAGCAAAACCGCTCACTGCTGAGCCCAGGGATTCTCTTCCAGGAAAACTGAGATCAATAACTGTTACCAAGTCTTCATTTACAGGGAGTGTTAAAAGTCCTGATGTTCATCAATTAATAGGGTGTGCTTAAAACTGAGCTTTCTCCTTTTTCCCCCACCTATCCCAACCTACCATAGTGAGAATTTTTGATCTTTGCTATCATTTTAAACAGTTAGTTTAAGTTATTACCATCTATTTTTAACTGGAGATACTGTATTACAGTGGTGCCAGTAAGTTAAGTGTAAGCAATGTTTTCCCTTGCTAACCTCCTCCTTCCTCCTAGCAATGGGAGGTAGGAATGAGATGATACCTGAGGATAGTTTTTATGATCCAAAGCAGGGATTTACAATTATTATTGCAATTATGTTTGCATTTTGATACTCAGCAAGAAGGCAAGGGTACGTGCCCCAACGTGAGCAGAACAAACCCCGAAAACTGAAAATAAAAACCTTATGTGCAGATATCTTTTCAGGTGCCTTTATTCCCTCAGTTTAAGTGGAAAAGAGGGATCTGGAAAAAAAGGAGAGCGTAATTTAACAAAATAATATTATGCTTTTGATCTTTGAATGAATTATTCGAATACTTAGCAGTATAATGCCTTTGACTAATGCTAGTACTTAAGATAGAAAAAAATGATATTGTGAATGTGCTGTGTTTGCCTCCTATGATGTTTTTACCAATTTGGCATTTATGGGAAGTGATCTCATTGTTGCAGAGTTTCCAAATTGCTTTTTATACAAATCCGCAGAAATTAAATCTCCTCCTTGTTATGAAAATGAAGGGATGTCTTGAGACACTGGTATGTTAGCACAAATCTATGGAGACAGTAAGCCCAACTCTCTGCTTGTAGCTATTTTTTGTCCACTTTTAATAGCTCCAAGAAGCTCTGTTATGTACTGGCTATTGTATGACAGAGTGAATAAGCATATGCTTAAGTATAGCATGTGAGTAGTAGCAGAGATGCCTTGTAAGACCTCCGGTGCTTAAAGTTAAGCCCATGCTTGAGCCTTCCATGGTGAAGTATTTAGCCCATGATGTGGAATAGTGTGTGATGCAGGCATAATGGCAAATGATGGACAGTGAGCCTTTCAGAGAGAACATCACAAATCAACTTCGAGCTCAAGGGAAGCACAAATGTGAATTGGTGTAGGCTGCATGAAGATTTTGGGAGATGGAACACCAATGTGATGCAGCGCAGGTTGAACCAGTTGAGGAGGTCATCACAAGCCTGATGGTGTTATTCTGGCTTCTATTCAGAACAGCTTCTGAGAAGTGGGCCAATTGCTTGAGGTCCAACAAGTCTTGGTGCTGAGTCCTGCACTTGGGTCACAACAACCCTATGAAACACTAAGGATTAGGGAAGAGGGATTGGAAGGCTGTCTAGTGGAAAAGGTCAACAGCTAGCTAAATATGAGCCAGCAGTGTACCCAGGTGGCCAAGAAGAGAAGCAGTTGAGTCCCCATGTTTTGAGATATTTAAAAGATGTACAGATGTGGCACTTGGGGGCATGGTTAAGCAGTGGAATTAGCAGTATTGGTTTGAGGGTTGGGCTAGATGATCTTATAGGTCTTTTCTAACCTAAACAGTGCTATGCTATGAAAATACAGTGATATGGATTGTACTACCACCAAACCGAACAAACAAAAGATGGTAGAAACATAGCTCTTGAATAGTAGTAATGCTGAGCTCTGAATTCATTCTAGGTGGGAGCTGTGCTCAGCTGGTGAGTGTATGGCTGGGTCCTCCACAAGTGTTTAATGGGACTCTTAATTTGATTGTTGCTCCAAAAACTACTCGTAATAGTCAAGCTACTGACTAAATGTTTGAGCAATCAAGGCCTCTGCGTGCATCTATGTTTTGATATCCATGTACAAATAACCAGCAATTAATGTCTGCTGGTTGACTGCAGGAAACTGTCTGAGGTTCAAAATAGCAACTCCAGTGTTCTGGGGGTCTTTCAGTATAATTTAATTATGTTTGTAGAAGTGAGTTTAGGCAGAGTTAAGAAAGTCTATGGAAACAAAAGCTTTTGAACTCAAGTTGGAGAGGGTTCTTCAATAGCTATCGCTACGTAATATCTCTCTTCAGCAAGATTAGATGCTTTTACTTGTGAGTTAGGCTCTTAAAACCAGCATATTAGCCTGCTTCTGTGTAGCCTAAGGATCCCATTAGGTGGGTTTATATTTCCTTATTAGGAAAAAACAGGAAAGATGTTTGAATGGAAGAATGAGAGCAGTTGTATGCATTTGTAGGAGTCACAAGGCACTGTATGCTTTCTTCTGACATGGTCTAGTGTGAGGCATCCCTGCCCATGGCAGGGGGTTGGTACTGAATGATCTTAAGGTCCTTTCCAGCACAAACCATTCCGTGATGCAATGATTCTTTCTTGGGTTTAAACATATTTCTGAGTGGCAAGTCAGCAGTGACGATTGGCACCTTTCTTTTTGTTTTTTTAATTGGTCTCATTGTGGTGGATCTGAAGTACATCCGAATATTGGACTGAGATTCTTGAAAATACTGATGTTTCCTCATTGGTTTTATTGCAGTATTTCTGCAGCACAGAGACATCAGTTACTTTAAGTCTTTATTTCCCATTGCACAGCTACAACAGCTCACAGCCTCACGCGCCACTCGTTCTACTATGGGCAAAACTTTAGCTGTTTTCTCATAGTAACCTTTACAGTGCAACCTATAAACATTATTCCTGTTTTAATGACTCCCAAATAATGTCATATTTAAATCAAATGCAGTTTGCCTCAGCAGGATTCTTTGAATTCATGAGTATTTTTGTCCCATATCCTATAATAATGTGACAAATGCTATTTGCATTTTTACTGTTTTCTTGAATACTTTTAAACACCCATTTTTAGGAGACTTCAGATTGCTTTTGAACATATTTGAATGCATTTTTAGCTATCACCAAGCTTAAAATAGGAACCCTTTTTTCAGCTTATCTTTATTAAACACCTGTAAAAATCAGGGTATTTCTTCTTTCTTATAAAGCTTGCTTCCTTTAACGAATGCCAGAAATGCTGCATGGTTTATTCTAGTATGGACTTCCATTTCTTGGAGGTAATGGGCAGTAAATGATCTGGTAATGTTTGCGCCATACACACGCACATTTACCTACCTGACTGCCAAAAATAGAAACTTGAAATTCTAATGTAATGCATCTGATCTTTAATTATAAATCAATTAATATTAGAACTCAATCAATGTTTAACTTTTAGGCCATTTCAGAAAATATTATCCAGAACAGAGTCTTAGAAATTGATCATTCTGTACAAATGATCATGCTTGCAATAAACCTGTGATCCAGTGAGCAGATGGCCAGGCGTGACAGTGACCAATTAATTATATTTTCTTATCAAATATTAATTTTTATGTATGTTTTAAAACCACAGACTTATTTTTGTAATGGTGTTTGGGGAATGTGTGAAGTGTTGGTTTGGGTTTTTGTACATAGATGTTTATTTTAGAAGAACCAAAAGGTGGACTAACAGCAAAATGCTGCTTTTCTTGAAGGCAGATGCAGTGATTTGATGGAGTTCTTCATCTTGGCTGTGATAATTTCTCTGTTTTCCTTTGATTTAGTTTTTTTTAATTAACAAATGAAACTTGATCATTTTTAAGGCAATGTTGCATGTGTTGAATCAAACAAAAATCAATCCAAGTGATTCCTGTACCTCAATGCAGTCATCCTTAAGAGCTCTCTAACATGCACAGGAGTCAGTGGGAAGGTTCCTTTATTGATGTTATGCTGCAAAAATAACTTCTGTGTATGGTTTTGTGGTCAAAAAAAACCCTGACCAAACACCCTGTACAGAATTTTGCAAGTGAAACCAAACCACTTAAAATGAGATTGCGGTCACTTACTGGTCTCCATTTGAGCACTGTGCTGGACGCCAGTTAAAATTAGACCTCCTTAATGGACTAAAGAAGAAAGGTAGGAGTAGAAACAAGAAGATGACAAAAGTAAATATGCTCATAAAGAAGAAGTGTGCTTTTGTGGCCTTTGATCAAGCTCAGGAGTTTCTTTTCAAAGATCATTGTGGGATGTCTGGGAAAGGAACAGCCACCCAGTGTAATTCGAAAGGGGGAAGGTCTGTAGAATGCCGGCTTGCAGCTGCTCCTGCCTCTCTGATAAGATTGCAAGAGCTGCCAATATCAGTATTCAGTTTTGTAGCATGTCAGGGCACTTTCATGTGAACTGAACTGTCTGCGCGCACTTTCTCCCGCTCTCCTTCCCAGCGCTCGTCATCGCATTGAAGTCAGGGGAGAGGAAAAAAAGATTTGAGGATTGCCCAATTTGTTCTGACATAAAGAGATGTTTAGCTCTGTGAAAGGTGGTGGAGGCAGAGTGCCTGACTGACATTTCAACAGGCTGTCTGCTGGGATTGCTCACTTCATGTCCCTTCATATTCCTGCTGTGTCCTGCGTGAGTGCTCTTGTCTAATCTTCGCAGCAAGAGTACCAAGAGTCCCCTGAGCTTTGGTGCTCAATACCTTGTTAGACGAGTGTACGGTGCCGTAGCTCCTGCTTTTGTACTTGCTTTTGCTCTAATGTTTCAGGCTTGTTAAAAGTCCAAATAACTGGTTTTTAAGGTGTTTTCCTAAAATAGCAGTGTGTATGTCTTAATTGCCTTGGTCTTCTTTTGGCAATGCTAGATTTGGGTGATACCAGATAGAAACACACAGAGGGAAAAGACCTCAGTCAGTCAAAGCTTTAAGCAGCATTCTGTGCTTTTGTTTTTAAATTGAAGATGCATTGACCTGCTTTGGCTGGTTTAGAAAACAGATGAGAGAAAATACTCATTGAACAACCAACAGGAGGTATAACACATTGGTAATAGAGTTAAGACAGTGTCTAATCAGGAATACTGAACTCCATACCAGGGGCTGCATGGAAGCTGAGTGATTCCGAACTTTCATGATTCCAAACACGTTGTGATGCATTCTGGCATGCCACATCCTGTTACATCACGTTGGGCCAGCCTGTGATACCAAAGAACGCTAAGAACATGAAGTAATGAGAGCTAATGCTCACCTCTTACTGCAGGAGCATTATCAGGTACTGTTAGCCACAGCTCCTACCTGGATTCAGTCCTCCTAAAGCAGAGGTGATATTAAAGGTACGTGCATTATGTTTTCAACAGATACGTTCTTTTTCATTAGCCTCCTCAAAATACATTAATGGATTTGGCTTAATCCTTGTCAAGACATTAAAAATAATCCATGTACTGCATCATTTACATCTTTTTCAGAGGTACTTCATTTCCTCAAATATATTACTGCTGGTGACAAAACGCAGGATGGTATTGTCCTCTTTGCTTCCTGCAGATCTGGGGTCCATGTACTATTATCCCAGAAACGCATTGCACAGATTCCATAATACCTGGTTTCCACTGTTCAAATCTACCCTCAATTTCAGATTTTTAATAAATATATCTTAATCTATGTTTTATCCTGAGATGAAGGCATGTGTCTTACCAGGTAAGAGATTTCTAATGTAAGCATGTATTCTCAGACAAACTTTTTGAACTTGGGTGCCTAAAAGCTGAACCGTCCTCCCTCCCAGAATGCAAGGACAGCTACACAAAAGCACTGATCATGAAGAGCTGCATGGTTTCCTTCATCCAGTGGGATATCTAGTCACACATTCCATTTGCTGGGGATCAGCAAGGACTTCTTTACCTGCAATAGACTGGACAGTTGAATACTAAAACTTTTCCTCATTTCTGTAGTATCTATAGAACAGAAGACCTAAACTTATTCCAGTGGACTGTCACAGTTGGAGGATGTTGTAGAGATGTAGAGGTCTCACGAGGGTCCAGGCTATTCAGAAGACTGAATTCCAGTTCTCAGAGACTAAAGTAACCAGGGAAATAACTACTGGGCTTTTTGCTGTAGATAAGAGCCAGATGACATTAGAAAGTTCTAAAAAGTGGTTTGGTGAATCTCGAACACTCAAGGAAAGACTCACTCATATGTCAGGATCAGATCTCCTTACCTATTATACAGCATGACTAATAACTGGGCCCATGCTGTATCAGATATAATTGATGCCTGGATTGCGTTTATGTAAGAGCTGCTGTCATGCTTCATTCCCATTTCAATGTGTCTGTCTTCATTTTGCCTGTGAGTTGGAGTTAGTGCAAGTAATCATTACCATCCCTTAAAATACACACAAAGGAATCATGATGTCTGCATTGGTGAACGTTATGGGTGTACTCTGGCACACATAACCTGATTCTGTCAATTACTGAGATGACATTTGGTGTATGTACTGTGCGGATTCATAGGAAGAAAGACTTCTTTGGAGAAGACACAGGCAGGCATCATGGAGCATTTGGAAAAGAGGATACCAAGGAGATGATGGCAGTCATGCCCATACTAATTGCTCGGGTATCCCAAACTCCTGCAGACATTTTACTACAAAGAAGCACATGGGCAAACTATCTGTGTGCCGTGGTACAGCAGTTTGTGATATACATCTAACTTAAATGTGTGAATAATCCGAGAGATGCTGAGGGACAAGTTGTGTAGTGTTAATGCATGTTTAGTGATGTACTCCATTTAATGCTAAGCAAAAGCAGTTTGCTCCCCAGCAAATATGTGTTTGTCTGCTTGCCTACAGGCTTTCTGTCTTCCTGATTGCTTTTGTGTGCACACACATATTATAATAATCCTTAATTTATATAAAGAATGTAATTGTTTTATAGAACTTGTACTTGTCTGTACAAGTGTAGCAGTACAAGCCTGCACTGTTAACCCAGGCTAATTGTTTCCAAACTGCTGGTTACAAAAGTTGCATTTATTTAAAAACTGACCTAAAGGAGAGTAAGTAACTTGATGACCCATTAAATCAATTTAAAAATTGACTCAAATTACAGTAAATGACTCATTATTTTAAGATATAGAAAGACACCCAATAAAAAGAAGAGGAAAAAAACCACCCACCCAACCAAAAAAAACCCAACAACCCAAAACCAAAACCCAAGCTGACAGGAAGTTGTAGCTTATTATCCTGATTTATTTTTGCTCAGAATAAAATGGTCAGATTACCAAAAGTGGGTGCAAAAACAGGGGAAGTTCAGGTTAGATATAAGGAAGAAGTTTTTTAATGTGAGGGTGGTGAGGCACTGGAACAGGGTGCCCAGAGAAGTGGTAAATGCTCCATCCCTGGCAGTGTTTAAGGTCAGGTTGGACAGATCCTTGAGTGACATGGTCTGGTGTGAGGTGTCCCTCCCCATGCAGGGGGTTGGAACTGGATGATCTTAAGGTCCTTTCCAACCAAAACCATTCCACCATCCTATGATTATGAGATACTCAAGTAGCAAAAGCACCACCCTGAAGCAAGGGGACAAATCTCACAGAAATAGTTTCCTGATTTTTGTATCAATAAATGAAGTTTAGAATGATGCTTTAGCTGGGAGATGTTTAGTTGCGTACCTGGTTGCTGTTAATTTACTAATGTTGTGTAACTGTTCTGCATATCCCTAGATTTGTTGAACATAATGTCTATATGTTAAACAGTTTTCAATGGTATTTAAAAATTGACATTTCGAAGGGTGTAATAGCATAAATGAAATGTAAACTCAAACCAGGAATGAGTTAATTAGACTAATGATCCCTTGACTCCTTTATTAGCTAGCTCTTTAGAAATTGGGATTAGCTTTGTTTTCTCTGCTGAATAAAGACAGAAAGGATGATGTTGATTCTAGTAAATGACAGCACCAGAATAAATGAGCGTTTTCCAGTTCGTTATAAGTTTTATCATTTAAGATAAAAACTGAGCCTTCCTGTACACATGCCTAATTTTATTATACTTTGAATTCAGCTGAGATTGTAAGAGAGAAATCAGGAAAATTATTTAGGAATGACTACTGATTTCATATCATGATTTTAAAGGTGATCCATTCTGTGCCATTTCTGGACTTGCAACTTTATGATTCTTGGTTGAACCTGAACTAGACTGGGTTTGAATTTAAATGAATTCTTCAGAAAAGGCAAGCTTGACATCATTTTGATCTAGGTTTTGAACACTTAATTTCTCCTCGCCATAAGAGAGTGATTTACATGTCTCTCTTTCTTTTAAAGGCTATCAAAAAGCATGAGAGTTCTTTCTATAGTGGTTTAAACCAAGCATGCACAGAGAAACAGAGTCTTCCGTATGACAAATAGGAGAATTCACAAGTCAGTAGCTGTCAGCAAAGCAACATTATTAAAACTTCCAGTGATTCCAGTCCTTGCTCTCAGGAGTTGTGCAGGCCAAGCAAAACACTTACATAAAGCGCTAGATTACAGGCAGGAAAAAGAAATCCAGAGTTTAAATTGTAAAGGAATTAACGATGATTCACTAAGCTGATTTCTGCCCTGTGTTTCCCTCACATGGTGATGCGTGGAGTGGTGCTGGGATGAGGGAGGGCAGAGTGGGAGCTGCTGATGGCTGGCTTTTCAGTCTGGATTTTCTTCTGGTAGGTCTTTATCCTGCAAAGTAATGAGCTCCTCCACTTCCCCTGAAACCTATAGGTATAGAAGGCACCCAGTGCCGTGCAGGATCAGCTCTTAATGAATGCCTGAGGAATACAAAATCTATTACATGAATGAGGAGGAGGTGGCAGCAGCTGAGTTACGAAGCATCTTACTTACAGGCAGGGTTCGTTTGCTGTCCTGCACACCCTCTTTAAGTATTCTTTGGGCATCACACTGAAGCAGATGTAATAGTGACATTTGCTTGTAGTGTAGTTTATTCAGCTTTCTGGAGTGTGCTTTTGAAGAGGTGTGGTGGAGCAGGTTGGGGTTGGCAGGGTGGCACCTGGCACGCTTGGGCTATCACAGCCACTCTCCTCCTTTGTGGAAGGGAGCATCTTGTACCCATAGGTGCCTATTAGTTATTTCATAGGTGCTACTCAGTGGCTTTTTTGGGATGAGACTCACTTGATGCTTCATTTTACAGTGTCCCTAGCAGAGGCTGCAGCCTTGTGTGTCGCACATGGAAGAGTTGAGCGCTGCTTGTAGCCCAGTGCTGTGCCTGACCTGTATGCCTGGCTCAGTAGTATTAATTTGAAGGAGTGGAATTAAAATTTTCCATTCTTTTGCATTGTCATGCCTCACAGTGATAAGCACAAAGAAATGTAAATAAAAAAGACCTATTTCACAACCCTAGCTGCAACCTTTTTGTTTTATGACAAAAGACAGTTAATTAGCATACTAGCAGTAAGCAGCCTTCCTAAACTCATGCTAATTATGTATTCTGTTGACCGTGACTCCAGTCATAAGGTAATTGGCTTGCAGCAACATGACATTTCAAATCATCTCTTGAAATTACATCAAAAAGCCAGCCTGTTTTGTTTTGATAGGGGAACAATCAATTTGATAAGTGGTAACACAGCTCATTGTTTCACATTAATTAGACTAATTGCAGCATGTTAGCCTCTGAAACAGACAGAACTTGGAGAAGACAAAGGCTGTGGCCTTTAGCATGCAGTGCATGTGGTGGTTCCACTTGCTTGCACATACCGTAGGCAGAAAACAGAGTTAGGATTCAGCCTTGCGGGAGACTGGGTGTTAACAGCAGTTTGATGTGTTATGCTTAATCCATTGGCTTTCAATTATAAGATCCAGGTTCAAAAAATCCCAGAGAAAAGAAGGAGGGGGGGAAGAGGTAGGGGGTAAGGAAAGCCATTTCAGTACTAATAGTGTCAAAGTTTTCAGTCATCTTTGGTTTCCTGTCTCCTGAAAGATGCAGCAGACACATCTGGCCACAGAATCTCTTAGATGTTTGTGGTCTGGTAAGGTCTTTCTTTGAGAAGGCTTCAAGTCCACTTGTGCTTTTCCTGTCCATTCCCATCAATGTTTGTGTCTTAGTATGCCTTAGCTGAGTTATATTTATTTTTACTTTTATATTCACTTGAGAACATATATATATATATATATAGATATATTTAGTGGATGGATTACTAAAGGCAGGAAGTAGAGATGCATAACCCATATACACATTTCTAATTTAGAGCATCTTTGACTACTATTGGGATTACCAATTGGACTTAGCTGTGTGATGATTTTATGATCAAGCTAAATCATCTGTACATTGCATGACCAACAGATTTTGCTTGTGACCTAACTGAAATGTAAACCAAAGTTTAGGAGGTGAAAAGTTTCAGGGGTTATCTCAGTCCACAGCCTAGGCTAAGTTTGATGGTGTTTACAGCTTGGTACAGTGTGTCTTCCATGTTGAATGCCACATCAGGTCACTGCAAAGGTAAAGGGTGTGTTCTTTGACCAATACACTGCTCGTAGGTTTGGTAAGTGGGGTTGTAGTCAGCAACTTCTCCAGGGCTGAAAAACATCGGAGAATAGATTCCAAAACTGTGTGAGTATTGATGAAATCATACGCATGAGACCAACTCTCATTTGTTTTCTACAGCTCTCTAGTCCACCTGGGTTCAAACTGAAGTACTTTCAGAGCATTTGACATCTTTTAATTGGATCTATTTAAAAAGTATCCCCCCCAAGAAAAACCCAACAAAAACTAAAGAGGAAGGGGGCAGTCATTAATAATCATGGGATTACTTACATAAAAGCTATAATTCTCCAGTTGTTTTCCATGGAAAATGAGGGCGGTTGGTGTTCATCAAATGGTTGGTTGGTGGTTGGTTTTAATCAAATGGGGCAAGGAGATTCAGGTATCCACGTATTTCTGCTGGGCACAGACTTCACTTAAACATTTTTGTTTCTGCTGTCTCCTCCCTGCCCCCAGTTAGACAGTAAAGCCTTTGGGCTGAGATTTTGTTAAATTCACCCGTAGTCTGTCTTTGGAGAAGTGTGATTTTTGTTTAAATCAAAGAATTTGTTCCAATAGCTGAACATTATCATTGCTCGTGGAAGCTATCTTTTTATTAGTTTTGCTTATGCTTTATGTTGGCCCCTTAGCAAATGGTCATAAACTCTGTTTTAAATCCAACTACCCAGTGACTTCATACCGCTGATTTATTTCTATCATTTACTGGCAAGAATGCATTTTGAAAAATGTATTCTAAGTAATTCATTCTTCTCCACCTCCTCTCTTCTGTGCCTCCCTTTGCTTTCGTCCTCCTTCGACATTTAAATCACCTTTCATTGAGTTTAAAATTATGCCTGGATTAGTGATGTAAGTACCCTAATGTGCCGCTCTTACTAAAAAGTCCTGGGTTTATACAGGAGGTGAATTGGAAAGAAGCAAAAGATTGAAGCCTTTTAGCATTCAGCTTAAGTGCTGGTTCCACTTGCCTGAGCACAAGCTTGAAATAGCGTTGTTAGGATGCAAGCCTGCACCCTCACTGTCACTGCTGGGCCTTGTGTAGTCGGGTTCCTTCTTGGAGCAGAGCAAATCTTTGCTCAGTTAAGCGAGCGTCAGTCACTGGCAAGCTTGGCTGCCAGCCCAGGTTTGTTAAACTTTTCTGTGCTACACCTGAATGAGATATTGAGGAGACATGGCTACCTAAACAGTCAAGAAGCATTAGATGTGTGTTAGGAGAAAAAAAGGAGGAGTTTTCAAGGGGATGACAGAATCATCTTCGGAATATAATTTACACTCACGAGGCTTACATAAAAGAACCTGCATTGCCTGCTTGGTGACAGATCCTGTGTGATCTTGTTTAAATACCTTTCTCTGTTTTCTTGGAATGCAAGACTAGAAGGTAATGATGACTTCTGAGTGGGAAACAGAGGAATGTGCAAATCATAGCGTAGCAAGCCGAAACACTGATACCATCCTGCAAGGTGCTGAGCTCTTTCAGAGGTGCTAAATTACTGCTTTCACCTTATATCAGTAGTGGGCATTCAGCTACTTGTTAGGACTATGCGTTTAAGTTGTTTGGTTGTTATCCGCTTAAAATCGACAGGACCCCCTTTGGGTGGAAAAGGAGTCCTGGGAAATGAAGTTGTAAAGTTTTGGGTTACATGAAGTCATTGGCAGTGGGTATTCTGCTCAGAGAGTAGAGAGGAATCAGAAACAGGGTAAAAAGAGATAAAACAGGAATAATTTTTTAAGTAGGAATTGCTGGCAGAGCTATTAATCACACGAGTCTTTGAGCTCCGAGGGCTGCATGAGCAAAGTTAATACGAAAGAAGACAGATACTTTGCCGATATCTTGAAAGACACTATGAAAAGCAACAGGCAAAATTAAAGGGAGATAATGTCTGAACAGATTAATTACATGTAATAATAATTAAAAAAAACCCACAAACCCAGAAGCCTACAGAAAAATATCCAAGTATCTTTAAAAATCCAAATCCCCACGTGTAACTGTTGTTTTGGATGGGACAGCCTTTTACTAGTCAATTTTGCAGGTTGCTAGTCTTGTCAGACAGTTTCAGCTCTGAGCTTTGACTCTCTCATTTATACTAGTACAAATAAATAAATTTTTCTGCCATTTCTCTATCT
This sequence comes from Loriculus beryllinus, assembly GCA_039877255.1. Lineage (NCBI taxonomy): Eukaryota > Metazoa > Chordata > Aves > Psittaciformes > Psittacidae > Loriculus > Loriculus beryllinus. The sequence goes on from JBCJKH010052064.1 coordinate 82,997, forward strand.
ATACACCAGTGTGCTACAGTCTGTGTGTTTCCTAGCAGGAGATTTCAGCGTGTCTGAAGCAAGTTAAAGAAGGAAGAGAAAAAAGCATTTATCACTGCTGTCCAAGGGAGACCACCGCCTGCTCTTTGCAGGCTGCCAGATTAAATGGGGACTTGATGCAGGTAGAGGCTTTTTTGCCTGAAAACAGGAATCAAGAATGAGTAAATAAAAGAGAAAGGCTTCAGACACAACTCATATTATTGTATTTCTTTTCAAAATCTACATCATCATCTTTGAAATGATATCACTGCACTTGATTCAGGGCAAACAGCACAGGTTGCGCAGGGGAGTAATCTTTTCCTTACACGGGATGATACATTTGTTTTTAAAGTCCTTTTCTTGCTATTTCTACAACCTTCTAACCCCTAATGTACAATTATAGATGTTTAATGAAAGAAAGCAAACCTGAATTCTGCACTGACCTGGACTTGAGAAACAGCCGGGGTTTTCAGTGAAGCTTTCACAAGCCATAAATCAGTGTAAAATTTAGCTCATATTGCATTCTCATTGGAAATGGATTATATGATAATTTATGTTGAGCTGATCGTAACTAAGCGCCTCATAGTAGTGTCCTTTAAAAAATTTTAATCAAGATTGTCTTTCTCCACCTCTCCTGGTGCAATTTCAAGAGGTTTATTTGCATGTCAATCTGCACGTGTTACTGAAGCTATTCCACTGAAGCAAGCACAACATCTCAGCTGCATACGTGTTTTACAGCAGCATAATGTTAGGTGACTCCTTGCATTTATTTCTGATTTGTGCTATGTGGAAGAGTCAGGCCCTTAATTCTCTTAAGCCCTGAAAACTCGGGTATTTCGAAGGCCCTGTCAGATCTGTTTTCCAAGTCTTTTTGACAGTGGTTGACTCTTTGTGGTTTTGAAGGCAGAAAGCAGGAATTTCTGATGGTAGAAATCATGCAGAAT
>JBCJKH010052065.1:0-31944 GCA_039877255.1 Loriculus beryllinus
TTTAGAAAACGTATGCCAGTACTAACAACGTCAGCCACCACTACCCTTTTGCTTAGCAAACACACAGCCACACACACACACACACACACACACTCACACTCACACTCACACTCACACTCACCCACTCACCCACTCACCCACCCACCCACACACATACACATATATATATAAGTAGTAGAGACCTGATTTTGCAGGCCAATAAAGCTTTTCATTTCACCTCATTGTAATGAAAACAGATTTTAGTTTTAGCACCACTTGGTGTAATTTGTTTTCCAAACATCCCAGATACACCTGCATCATTCACACATGGTTTGGCTGCAGTATTTCTAGCAGCAAAGCAAGATGGAGATGCTGTTTTCTCAGGAGAATGCAGCATTACCTGGAAACCCTGTTGGTGCCTGATCTGCCTTCTACCAGGACACCAGAAAGATTTAATTCAAGGTCTGTTCCCCAGGGTTACACAGCCTCAAGGAGGTAGAGCTGAAGAAGACCCCGTCAATCTCTTGGTCCTTCTACCTTCATATATGATCATTGTTTCTGAGGGCTGAAGAGGCAGAACTCTGTTACTGGGAACATGAACGTATTTGGTGAGCTATTGCTGCATGGAGATGCTCTATATCCTCAGTTTCTAGCACAAACACTGAAAAGCACAGTTTTTAATGACCCTTTAAGGGTGGAAAGCCCCAGCAATACCACACAGAGCCTACCAAAGCCCTGGCTGGGTTTCTTCCTTCATGGAGCAGTTTCCATGCTCGCATCCAGAAGGCTTATGGCCAACCTAGTTTAAATGCAGCGTGTGGCAGAGCTCAGCTCAGTGGGGACGAGAGTCAATCAAGGTATGTTTGATGCTTCCCATCTCGTCTGATCAATCTTCAGCACTCATGAACTAAAACTGAGCTTTTGACTGTAACAGGGGAATTTCTCTCCTGCTTTCATAGGCCAGCACTTGGATGAGACTCAGCAGCAGTTTTAGTGTGGATTCTACTGGGCATAATACTGAAGACTTTAATTGTAGGAGTTGGCTTGGAGTCCTCTATTTCTTGAACACTATTGAGACAAACATCCTGGCCAAGGAATCAATGCAGGCACCCCCTAACTCTGAGGCAGTAACTTGGTCCAAGTATTGCTGTGAAGCACTGAACAACGTGCCGGCATCCAGCCTGGCTTTGCCTTTAATATGCATAAGGCAGTACATGACATTGATGTGGGCCATGCACTTGAAGAAGAACACTTAAAGAACCAAAACCCTGCGAAGCAGTGCTGCTCTGGAGCCAGGGCAGGGATGCTCCTGATGCTGTTCATCATGCATTGATGACCACCTTCTGTGTATGTTTTAGCACCATCTCTTCACAACAAGCCCCTCCCGGTCCTGACAAGCTCCACCCAAAGACACCTCTCCTATAAATCACCCTCCAGTTAGAGTAAGCTTTTCTCTGCAGTTGAAGGTGCTGAGCATGGGGAAAGGATGGAGGAGTGTGCCCTACTTGGAGAGGAAGAATAGGAAAGCTAGGTTAGTGGCCAACTCTCTACGAGTGTTTCTTCTGCTTGTCCTCCAATTAGGCCAGCAATATCATTCTGCTGTTAGAAAATAATCTCTGTGATATTCACCAGTGATGGATTTGTTGGTTGTAAAGTTAAAGAGGCTTTGGGCTTAGAGAGACTGACTTTGGATTAAACTCTTCTGAGCTTGTGAGCTCAGGCTGGTGTTTTAGCTGGAAAGCAGAAACTTTTGAACTAGTAAGTAACAATAAACAAGCTTAATGTTGGCTTGTTATGTGTCTGTTAGAAGGGGTTTAAATGTGAAGCCCTGTTTGTAGAGAGAAACAGGTTAATACTGAGTAAAGGAAGCTGGTTGGATGCTTTTTTAATGTTGTTTTGGAAAACCTTGAGTTTTTTGTGGGAGAAAAAAAATGTTTCACTCGCTTTCAGAAGCTATTTTTAATGGTTTGACTTTTTTTAAGCATGAGCTGAATTTTTGGTGGATAACTGCTATTTTCTCTTCTGCCTTACTAAAATGGTAGGTGAAAGATAAATGAGGTAGGAGAGGGGGTAAGAAAGCAATGTAAAAGGATCAGCCCCTCTCCCCTAGTCTTTTTAGTAAAAGTATTTGCAAAATAGCTTTTCAAGAGTAAGCATTACTCCTTCTTAAAGTTTATGGGATGCAAACAGTGGTATTGTGGAAGAATGTGCCTTTCACTTTTTAAAACAAAGCTTAGCAAAATATCTGCAATATAACTGGAGGGTCTTAAACTGCCTTTACCTGCATGCGCAGAAGTCTTTCCATTACATTCTAGAAACTCAGAAATACGGGTTTTCTTTTTTCTTCCTTTTTTTTTCTCAAACATGTCTGTGCTGTATGTCAGTGATGAAATAATTGCAGTCTGAATGAAGCTTTTTAGTGCTGAGCATGAAAAAATAAGCAATGGGAATGGAGCTACTCTGTCTCTCCCCTTGGAGGAGGAAGACTCTTGTGATCCAGTTGCCATAGTGTCAGTCAGAACTGATTTGCAAATGAAGGGTCTGGAACTCCGTCATGAGCCTATTGCTGCTCTAGGAGTTCATCCCGTAATGTTTTCTGTGCTTTTGTCTGCTTTCTTGCTCAGGGTGTGTGGCCAGGTGCCAGCAATATGACATCAAGGGGTGAGCACTGCCAGCAGATCCATTTTGGGCTTAGCTATGGGTATCCCAGGTGAAAAGTGTTAGCTAATAAAGTCTGCCTCTAGTGTCAGCCTCCATCTCCAGGAGACTTCAGCTGGGATGTCATTTGAGAAAGGGAAGAACCTGCCCTGTATTATTCTGTTCCTATGCAAGGCGATTTTTTGGCTGCAGCTTTTAAGCCTCTTATTTCCAGGGCAGTCCATGTTCCACGTATCCACCAGGACTTGGTTTAGAAAGATGCTGGTCAATAACAGAGTTGAATGACTGGGGTATCTGTGGAGGGGAAGATCTTAGGCAGCTTGTGATGGGTCTTTGCTTTGTCTTTTGCCCCAGGTTCCCTGGGGTTCTAGCAACTGGGATCAGTGATCAACAGGACAGCAGTGCCTGGCTGTAGCCTAGCACCTGGGTTGCAAGGTAAGGACACAGGGACATCCTTTATTCCAGAGGAAGAGAAGAAGCTCCAACATCTATGCCAGGCAACCAGCTTGATGTTTTGCCCTTGTGTGTCTCCATCCATCATGGGCTCAGAGGTAAGAAATATTTACTATGCTTGGAGAGGTAAATCTAAAGGTGAAGCTGATTATTGTCATATATTTGTTGCTATTGCTTTGTTGTACCCATGTGGAGCTTTGTCCTGTTCATATCTGTCCTCAGTTCTCCTGTAGTACTTCAAAAATTCATTCTGGCTAAGTTCTTTGTGGTGCTGCTGAGGGCAGCTTTGGTTGATGTACAAGGCTCTTCCTCTAGGTTTGAGGACTGAGATGTGACATGGATGGGGTTACTTCAATTTCTATTGTCGAAGGGAAGGTTAAAAAGTTGTTTTGATGTATATGTTGTGTTCAAATGTAAATGTATTTTTGCATTCAAATGAAACATTATTGGAATGTGGATTTTTTGCTGCAAAGAGATGTTTGTTTCATTACATTGTACGAACCTTTAGAAACAGTGTTTGGAAGTCTCCTGAGGATAAGGGACTGGATGTGTTTATGTTGCCTGCTGAATTGTCCCATGTAGCAGTGCAGGCTGGTGGGACAGGAGAAGGTCACCTGCATTGAGATTTCATAGTGGACAAACTTAGCGAGAAATATATGTGACTCTGTGATTTGCTTGCAAAGAGTCTGGAGCGGCAGTAGTACTGTGTAATAGTGTGTGAAACTGCTTTTGAGGTCTGATTTTTGTTTTGCTTATCCAGCCATATTATTTTAGGACAGGTGGGTTGTTTTGCTACAGGTGCTTCTGGGGTGATGAATGAGTGGTGAAGGAGATCAGGTTTAGCTGGGGGTGTAATCAAACACTAATTCAGCAAACCAGGCCTTTTGGCTCTGTGAAACCATGTTGAAAACATTTATTTTCCTCCTGGGGAAGGATGTGTTTGCAACATCTGGGCTTTCTGGGAATTCCCCTGTCTGGATGGGCTTAGGCACAAGTAGAGCAGGAGCTGTGCTCATCTAATGTGCCTGTCCATGCAGTTCTAGCTGGAGACTTCACTGGGTGACCCTTGCATCTGGCACAAAGTCCTGGGGCTGAGCAGTGCCTAATGGAACAGGAAGAAAACCAGATTCAAACTGAAGCTACTAAATGCTGAGGAATGCATCTTGTTAACTTCATGCTCTGCTGAGGTTTCCTAGCATGTTCTCACCCAGCTGTTTGCCCGAGCTTGTGGAACGGGCATTGGGCATCTTGCTTGGTAAGGAATGGAGATGTCAGTGGGACTCAAGCAGACCTTGAAGAAATTTGGGGTTGGTTTCATTCCCATACCCCTTCTGGGTGATTTGCCTCCTTGACTGTGCCAGTCTAGTTCAGCTTTAGGTCCAATTTTGGATGGTTTTGGGCATTATTTAAGCCTGTGTAATATTTTATTCTACATATAAAATTGTTCTTTGTGCATAAACATGTTTTATATTAGTACAGAGACACTAACCCTAACAAATCGCTTTTTCTTTAGCAATTAAAATGCAGATTGCAATCCTCACTGCTTGGGTGAAAGACTTTCTGCAGATAATTCTTGACTCTGCTTATGTGTTGATGCCTCTTACCCATCTCTGACATAATCAAAGGCCTTCACTACAATAGCTGAAACACGGTTGTCTAAAGTGTTAAGAGTGGTATGTTTGACCTGGTGTTAATTACATGTGTCAGCGATATTGAAGTGGTAGAGAGGGGGAGATGTGTCAAAGATTGAGTTTTGCTGGGCAAGGATTCAGTAGCAAAACAGGACACGGCTTTTATAAAGAGAATCCAGTCTTTGGCAGCATCAGCTGCAACGTCCTGGAAGCCAGAGCCCACAAATACAAGCACTACTCAAGTTTGCTTTGATGCAGAAAGGCAGTACTAGATCAGGTATTATAGGGGTAGTGGAAGGGAACTGGGCACCAATCTGAAGTACTGGGCTTTGGAGCAGAAGAGCTGAGATGATGCCTTTTACTTGGGCAGGATGTCTTCTGTTGGGAATGAGAGCAGCTGCATTGCAATCTCTTGTCCAGGTCTCTGACATGTGAGCTCTGGATTGCATCCTGGAAATATACAGCTTAAGTGGCAAGGCAGTTTCTGACCCATTTCCTGAAATGTAAGAAAATTCTGCTTTAATGAAGGAAAACAAGATTTTCCTGAGCAATGGATCCAATGAAATCTTTGTTGCGATCTTCACTTTTCATATGTTCTTGTCCAAAATGGTTTCTCATTTCTCTGATCTCCTAGTGCTTCTCTGGGCAGCAGCAGGCACAAGATGCATCTGGTTCTGAGCTGTCTGTGTTGTTTAGCTGGTTGTATTTCCATGGTCATACGTTTAACTGCCTTTGTTTCCTTTGCACTGAGGGACACAAGTGAGGCTTCCTTTATTTTACTCCTTTGCTTCTGCCCCTTCCTCAACCAATTCACAGCAGTTTTGGTTTAAGCTCAGTAAAGGGGTAGAAAAGTTGGAAGAATGGGTTCAACATTTTTAAGAGAATGGAGAAATCAACAGCATCATTGCATTAGTGTCTTCAGAATTAGTTCATGAGATTAAGAGAACAAAGTTAAGTATTTACATCTCAAAGGTGCTATGACTTTGTTAGTATTTAGGTTACTATCACTAAGAGAAAATGTACGAATTCATATACTTGGTGTGGGTGAAGAAAAATAGTACCTGGATACCAGACCTGTATGCAAAGTAGGATTAGTAAGGAGTGAGCTGCAAAGAGAAATCATGTAGTCTTAATCTTTGGTCTTAAACCAAGAAGGAATGTTCTCTTAGATGTCCTGTTCAGTTGGAAATAACTGGGCTCAATGGAGGAGTAACTGTGTTAAGTTCTGTTCTAGATCTTTGGTTACTTTGGAGGGTCTTGTCTGCCCTGTCATATCTCCAAAACATAACACATAAACCAGAAGACTTTACTGTAACTTGTCATGTGGGGCATGTTCCTGAAGTGGCTGATCTAATAATCTGCATGTGTTAGGAACCAAAAAAACAGATTTCGGGGAAATAACAGGGCTGTGCCTGTCTGGAAAAAGTGAATTTGTAGTTGCTGGGACCAATACTGATTCATGTATGAGGGTCTCTTCCTGCTGGAGTAATGGCAGGTTTGAAACCAAGCTGGGTTAGAAGTTGGCTGCAATGAGGGTTTCTTTCTTGGGTTTCCTTTTAGGTTACTTGCTTCAGATTTTGTCTCATTCTGTTGGTTCTTCACATTTCATTTTGTAAGTCAGTAATGAAGCTTGCAACAAAAGGTGTATCAGGAGGAGGAACATGCTGTACAAGCCTGGTTCTTGCATTATTTCTGACTCTCCTGTGGTCTTCTTGCAGTTGTTGGTCAACAAATAGACTTTGTAGCTGCTCCAGTATCAAAGCTTGCTTGTAGGTTGAGCTGGACCTTTCATTAAGCACACCATTGGTTTCAGTGAGGCAGGTGTTTACCGCTCTGCACACTAGATATAGCTTTGAGTTCTCCTAGCTACCTTTTGACCACAAATTCCTCCAAAATAATGGAACAGGACACCTTTCTGGCTGCCTGGAAACCTTGCTGAGATTTTCTGTAGAAGGGGGAACAATACAACCTCAACAGAGAAGTTAATTATAGCAATGGGAACCTTTTCTTTAAGACTTTGATGTGAGGCTGGTATTGCTTTTCACCAGGATAGAAGTGTCAGGAGTGCCACTTCTAATGAAAACAGTTTTAATGGCAAATACTTTCCAAGGTGTAATGGTTATTCTTGGGTTTGATGCCTTTTTAACCTCTGTATTTCTGTGCATATGTAATATGGTTTGGCTCTGCCTTTTCACTCTTGCTCAAGTGCAGTCCTTGTCTAGATAGGGAAGTCATGGGAACTGAATATGATAATGTATTTTGTCTGTTATTTGTATTGAAGTTCTGTATGAAGTAAGGTAGTTCTGAACCTTGGACTTATGGATATTTACTTCTGCTAGCCTGGTCCCTGTAAAGTCATAGGCCTTATTCTAATATCTACCTTAAACTCCATCCAGTTTGAACTATTCCTGATTAATCTGGTTTTAAACATGTGAGAATTCTCCTAAGAATTGATCCTATAGGCTGATTATTAGGAAAGGACTGCCTCGGATGTCAGTGGCAAGTATCATCTTACAAGGATACAATCCTAAAGCAGGGATGTGGCAGCAGTTTTCTCTGTAATGACAGTTTTTTGAGGACGAGGCGGCAGAAATTTTTATATAGCTGAGGTTTATATAGCTGTTCTTACGCTGTTCCATCTCTGGACAGTATGAACTGTTGTTTTAGCTTCTGAGTTTGTGGTGCCAGACTTGCTAAGCTCCCCCTCTTCTCTGGAAATCTCTACAACTAGAACAGTGCTATGACATCTCTATGACTAAGGACAGCTTATGCTAGCTGGGAAGGTGTGAAGCAAGTGGCCAGGCTGGGTTGTGGTATCTGATTGCCACTGGCACTAGTAAAAGGACTGATAATCTAATCATGTTTTTAAATACTGAAGCAACATCTATGGCCTTAATCATATGGAGAGGAGGAGGGGAAGAGAATGGAGTAGGGATTGGCCACAAATAAATTCACCTGTAAATGTATAAAATAAAAGAATCCATGAGCTTTGCAGGTCACTATGATCTTTTCTTCGGATCTCATGGAGTGGTACAGTCAGCATTTGGATACTGTGGCCAGAGCTGACACAACTCCTCCAGCACCATGCTGTGCCCTGGCAGAGACCTGCATTTGCTACACCAGAGGTAGTAACAAGTGGGACTCTGCTGTTTGATGTCATCATGACCATGAGTACGAGGGGCTTAGATACAGTCACAAATGACAAGCTCATCCGTGGCTGTTGATCATGGAAATCTTTGGCTCGTAGGAAATTATTCAGAGAGAGGTTCTGTACTTGAGTGGACCTTTGCTCCTAAGTGCTGGGGCACCTGATGTCTGGGTCCTGCTACAGCACTGAGGCAGCTCCTTTTTGTCAAAGCTGAGACCTCATCCTATAGGTGGATAGGTAAATTTCTCATGTCTGCATCTCCTGAAGATCCATCAGATGTGCTTCAGGTGTGTCTAAGACCATTCTAATAGCATTGAGCTCAGCACTGAGTATGGCCTCTGGAGGAGGTTGAGCTGTTATCTTCTGAGCATGTTAAAGACTAGATGTGTGTGAGAGACTTGAGGTTTTGGTGGCCTAAAGCTTCTACTTCCAATGCTACTTTTCCATGTTATCTAGCCACTCTTGGATGTAAAATAAAACTTTAGAATTGGAATTCAGCACTCCTCAGATCGCAGGACAAAATCTGCTCCCTGCTTGCTTTTCTCTTTTGGACCATATAAGTTGATTGTGGTAACATGGTTGAAGGGAATCCCTTCATCTCTGGAGGGTGTGGATGAAGAGTACAGGCTACAATACCTCCTGGCTTTGTTGCTTTCCAGGTGAGGGTGCTTGTCACCAGGTTCAAGATCCTTGGGATTCTTCCCTTTGTGCTGAGCTTTGGAAGGAAAAAGTTGAGTATCTGTACACAAAGAATGATGTTAAGTTTCTACCACAGGAACAAATTTCAGATGAATCCCAGTTTCTGAAGCCCTAGTGGAGGCCTGTTGTGACAGAAGCCTCTGTTTACTGCCTGAAAAGTAATACTCAGCAACATGAGTTATGGAGCCTTTTCTAGCACCCATAAATCTTGGAAGAGAATCAGTCTTCAACCATCTACCCACTCAGGCTAATACCACTTTTTGCAGCTGGAATTAATCATGTCATTAGGCAAACAACAGGGGTTCATTAGGACCAAAGGTGACTTTAATTTAATTGAAATATAACTTGGCAAGTAAAGAGGTGATCCAGTTCACAACACCTAATGGGAGGTCTGGGTTATATATGGAAAAGTTAATGGCCGTAAAAATATCCAAACAACATATTTGTGCACGTGTTCCAGTAAAAGTACGAGCCAACTACTTTTTAATGGTTTGGGTTTTCAAATGTATATATTAATGTTCTTAAAATAAGAGTAAGACTATATGCACACACAGTATAGAAATGTGAGGTGGGTGGGGGTGTGAGGGAGGGGAACCTCATGGTCAGGACAGCATCAGTGGAAGCCACTGTTCTTGTGCTGGAGAAGGCCACTGAACTCCTTTGTTCCCCAAAGCATGTGTCTGTGTAATGGCTGTTCCAGTCTTGCCCTTAGTGGTTGAGAAATAAAGGTTCTTACCTGCTTCTTGTGGTATTATGCGTAATGGTGCTATACAAATGTACCTGAAAATGATGTTTTTGGGTTTTGGCAGTTTCATGTATTTAGATTTCAGACAGTTAAATGACTCTGTGAAATAAATGAAAAGCCTTCTAATAATGATATTGGCATTCCCTTGTGAATGACCACCCACAGCCCCCCAAATCATATTCAAATATTAATTAAATTGGGCAGCCTGTAAATCAGTGCAGCAACACAGCCCTTTTAACCTCCCCTCTCTCCTGCAGAACTGGCACTCCCATTTCTGCATAAACACTGCCTTGTAAATGGACTCCTACATAAAATATTATTTATATTTTAGTAGGTAAATATATGACAGTATGCACACATCGGTGGGTTGTGACATCATAGGACCAGTCTGCAGAGTGTGTAGCTTTATACCTATTTTACTCCCTAGGCTGTTATTCATGGAGAAGGGGCCATCTACATGGGCATGTGATGTGTATTTCCAGTGTTGAATGTGAATCTGTACTTCGAAATGGACTGTTGGAAATAAAGCTAAAAACCCACTTTATTTTTCCATCCCCTTAATTTCTTGTGCATCCTGGCAAAAGGGCTCATGGTGGAGCATCATCTCAAAATTGATTTCATAGGGAGTTGGCCAGTGCCTGTAGCGTGATGCTAACATTGTGAAAGCTTGTGAGATGCTTGATTCTTCAGTGCTCAGATTGAGAGGGTAGGGGAAAGTAAAGAGCCTTGGGTAACAACGAATTATGAGTGAATAATGAAAGAACATTTATGCATTGAAAGTAAAGAAAAAAGTGAGGAAGGCAGGGGGGGAAAAAATGCAAGGTAGAGGTCAAGTAAAGAAAAAATTCATGTAGGAGACTCAGGAGGCCTTTACTGAATGGCTTGCTTGGTGTTACCACTTTGTACAGGTCACTTGGGATGTTTCTGTGCTGAAAGAGGGACCTGTATGAGGCTCTTGGAGAGCATGCTAGCGGGTGCCGGGTAGGAATACATCTCCTGAGATGGACATATGGTTTTGCTTAGACAGTGCCTCTTGGGGTTTGCTCTCTCTTTGTGGCCTGTGTGCTTGTTTCTTGTTTCAGCAGTTTCTCTGATGGTTTTATCTCTGTGTCCGTTGGGTTTTGGACCACTGGAGGGAAGACGTTTTCATCAACTGACTTAAGCCTTCAGCAGGGCTCACCTTGTAGTCAAGCTGGCTTTAAGCATTTACTTTATAGTAAAGCAGCTGTTCTGGAAGCTTTGGGAAACCCACAGTTTGGGAGGAGAAAAAGAAAAATGAGATAGAGTGGCAAATGACAAACTGCTGCCACAAATGGGGATGGTGGACTTCCAAGGCCCAAGGGAAGGAGTGTGATTGAATGTTAATAGTGAACCCTTTTCATTAGCTCTACAGCAAATGAGAGATAAGAGCAGAAATGGTTGCCAGTCTCTGGTTTTAGCACAGAAATGTGTCTGCCACACACCACCTCCCTGTGCTGGAGTTGTCTCCAAAGGGATCTCCCCAAAAGGGGGAGCTTTTAGCCCACCATATGGCATGTCCCCCACTGGCTGTCCTGTTTCACTGTGTTGGAGACCCTGTTGTTCAGAAAGGATGCTTTGCACCTGGCAGTTACCCTTGACACTCAGCTGTCCTCTCTGCTATGTGGGGAAGTGAGGTGTGAAAGTAGCCACACTTCACCAAGGAAGCCATGGCTTGAATTGCTTCTTATCAGAGCTGTCCCACCCCTTAAGATGTAGAAAATTTCCCCCCCCCGAGGAGGTCACTTGCCTTCTGTTATTCCAGGAGAAGAACAGTGCAAGGAGGTGAAATGAATTTTTAGAGGTCCCTGTAGGGGCTTGCAGCAGATCCCACGCTAACAGCTCTTCCCACTCATCCTCCTCCTGACATCTGCTAATATCCCAGTCTATGTGGTGCTTCAAAAGGCCAGAATACCAGAAGATGTGTGTTTTTAGCTGGTAATGACATATTTGACCTTCCCCAGCACTTCTGGCACCTGGCGTCTTGACTAGTTTTGCATGTGTGATCTTGCATCTGCAAAGGCACCTTAAAGACTTGGCTTTAGATAGCTGTCAATCACTGCGTGGGAGCATGGTATTATTACCTATACTAGCCTTCTGCTGCTCTGGCCCTTGTATCCTCTGCTGGCTGATGCTCAGCATAACCCACCTTTGTAGCATGCTGACCCTATATTCCCTCTGTCCTTGTTGTATGGTGCAAGTACAATAGCCGACCTGCTCAAAACCTCTGCGTTGGATATATTTGAGCACTGAGATGGCCTGATGTTGGCTTTGTGCCCTTCAGCTTGGCCAAGAAGCCAGGCAGAATGGAAGTGAAGCCAGCTGATCCTTTTTAGAAACTTCCTTGAGGAAGTCTAGGCTGGGCTCAGCCTTACTCCCCTCCACCGGAATTCCTTGGTGCCTCACATCAAAGCATGCTTCTTTGCTACCACTGCTCTGATTCCCTGCAGCCTCCTGGGCTAAACTGCTGTGGCTTTTCCTGCTCCGCTGGGAAAAGGAGGCTGTGAGAGGCACCACAGGCAGGGATAGGGTGGGCAGTGGATTGACCATGATGCTGGGATGACAAATGTACCCCGACTTCTTCATCCCTTCACCTTCAGCTTTCTCACAAGTGATGGTGGTTCCAGACTTGCTATTGTCCAAACCTGGGGGCTTTCTGGGGACACTTAAGGGTGCTGAGCTCAGGCTTAAGCTCTTACATGCTGGAAGCTGAACATATTTCTCCTAACCCTTCTCTTGTTCCCTGGTGTAGACTTGCTAGTCAACATGCAAATCCAGCTGTGCAGTCAAAAACTAAGGAGTTGATGGGGCTCAATATACTCTTGTGAGCTTCTGTGCAAAGAAGCATTTGTCAGAAGGTAAACGAAGTAAACTAGCTCCTAATTAGTCTACGCAAAGGATCTAATGCTATAAATGTGGAGTGAACACTATAAATCCAGCCCATAGCTCGCTGCACAGTAATTTCCCTGCACAGACAAGCCTCAAGTCACAATTCATTATGGCTCGGCTACATAGACCCTTCGACATTGTGCCTCCCCTTTACTGAGGGCAGATTGTCAAGCTGTGACCCTGCCTTAGTTAATTAACCTTCAAATGGGATTTATTTTCCCTTAGTTACTTGTGCGTGCACACATTTGGTAATAATGACTGTCCGCTTCCCTCGCATTTGCTAAAAGGAGAGTAAGTCATTTGTTAGTATTTTACCAGGGGTAAAAAAATAAAATGAAATAAAAAGCAGGCCTCAACTTTCATGGAAAATTGATAGCTTTATGCCAGAAAGAGACAGTTCCATCAGCGCCACTTCTTCAGCTGTCTGCAAATATTCAAAACCCTGAGATATTTAATGTTTTTCAGATGGCGATAAATCTGCAATAGCGTGGCCTTGCTTGAGCTTAGTGAGAGATGAAGTGAGATAGGAGAAAACGCATGAGCCAGTATGGGAGAGGTATTGCTGCTGGTCACACTTCTGCTGATGTCCGGACAGGTTTTCAGGACCTTGCATGCACCAGCTGGCTTCTCTTCGCCAGGGAGAAATACACACAAACCTGAGCTTCCAGTTCATTTCCCATCCAGTTGTGAGCTAAATGTTTGCTTTTTTTTTTGCCTTCTCTCCCCCCTTTTTATTATTTTTGCAATCTGACATTAAAAATATGAACCCACAGCTGGGGAAGGAGAAATGTCACTGGGCTGAAAGCATTTCTATCTTGCATCTGGCAAGCCTGAGACCCTGCTTGGGGTTTGTTTGCTTAACCTTTTGTTTGCTGTGCAGAACCTCTGTGGCAAGTTGCAGAATGTGGTTTGGTTGCAGATGCTTTGGTGTTTTGAAGGAGGAAATAATAGCATCTCCATGTGTTTTGCTTGCAGCATTGCCTCTGCCTTTCCCTGTTACTCTGATGCACCTGATGTACCCTGGGGTTGGTCCACAGGGAGATGGGTGCTCTGGAGGGAAGGCTGGGGGATCAGCAGGGACTCTGAGAGCAGGTATGCTGGGCAGGAATGAAGGCTCATCTGCAGCATATGCATCACCTGGACAAGGATGAGTGGGAGCAGGAGGAGTTTCTGGTTGGCTTTCTAGACACTGGGGCTGTAGATATCTCACAAGCAGAGCAGCAGGGTGACAAGATGGGGGAATATGGCCCAGTTGGAGTGAATGCAAGGTGCAGATGCTTAACTGAGTGGATTGCCATCATCCTACTGAAATATGCCTGCAGCATAGCCTGATAGCACTGGAACAGGATGAAGCCGTGATGTTTTCAGGTTTATTTTCCTTTTGGAAGTACAGAATACAATGATTATTGCAGAAAGTGCTGTTTTAATCAAATCAAAGAGCAGTCTGGTTTTCTGAACACCAAGCGAAGAGGTGGTGGGTGATGTCAGTGTGGCTGTGTGGCTGTGAAACCCCTGTATGGAACGGCAGAGGGATGAGACTGTATCTTAGTTTGGGTTTCTTGCTTTCAGCCTGCCCTGGCTAAATCAAATCCCCCTACCGCAGCTGCGATTCACTGATGGTTTTTGTCCAAGTGTCTGTTCATGAAGTTTTAAAGAGACAGAAACACCTCAGCAATTTGATTTTGGCAAACAGCTGTGAGCCAAGTGTGGAACAACAACAAAAAAATCCCTGTAAAAATCGAGGAAAATGCCTGTGAATTTCCACACATTTCACAGAGGCGGTGTGGTCTCCGAGACAGCAGGGTGGTCTGGATGCTTTAGCACTGGCGTAGAAAACAGGCACTCCTGTGCTTGAATGCCAGCTCCACCACTGATGTGCCATTGAGCCTTGGCGAAGGCACTTGACCTCTCTATGTCTTGGTGGTTCTTCTCTTCCCTTTCCCTGTTTTTCACTAAAGCATGAGAATTGGTGGCCCCAAACCTGGGTGATGGCCAGCCTGGGCTTGGCACGGCCAGGGAAGGTGGGGCAAAGGTGGCTATGTTCCCAAGTTTCAAGGGCAGCCAGGGACTGGACATGTTCCATGAATAAAAAGTGTCTTTGACCTTGATGGAGGCCCTGATCCCGTAGCACAAGCTGTTAATGCTTAGCTGCCTCCCACCTCCTCGCTATTCTCAAGTATCCTGGAGAAGTGAAGATGTTTTTCCAGGAGTTTGGGATGTCAAATGGGACTTTATTAGCACCCGGGCAGTCTGGTTTTGGCAAAGCCCATGCAGTCTCCACACCCTGCTTTTACGTATTCATCCTCATCCAAGCTGTTCTCTTCTGGGCTGGGCTTTCCCAGGCTTCATCTCTGGTCTCTGAGCTTGTGGACTGGGGGAGAGGAGGGAAACCCTCTCGAAAGAGTGAAATTTGGGCAAAGCTGCAACAGCTAAAATGGCCAAAAGCTGCCCTTAACAATGGGATGAAGAGGGAAGAGTTGTGGGGAGGTGCAGGGGGTTGTTGGGCTGTGAGTTTGGGGATGGGATGGGAAAGGGACCCAGACATCCTGGCTGCCTCCTCTCCTGGGCAGCTGCCCTCCCCTGCCTGTCCTCTTACTGACCATCCTGATCCCTATGCTGTTGAATGAATGGAAAATCTCCAATAGGAATTGATTCAGGCCTTAAATTTTGAGTGCTCTGAGGATGTCCAGAGCCTGCTGCCAAGTTCAGTGAAGCTTGTAAAATGTTCAATTCAGTTACTGTCACTTTTTTTATCCTCTGGCATTTCAAGAACAGGCTTAGGAGTTTAGGTGAAACAAACAGGGAGGAATAAAAATAATTGGTAGAGCAGGTGTGCCAAAGTTGAGGATATTCTCCAGCTGCCACTTGCTTTGATGAGCGTAATATTTGTTTCTCTTGTTCATTGTCTTGCTGGTGACCAGAGATGCAATCTGCAGGCTGGTAGTTGAGAGGAACCTTCTGTGCTTATCCTGTTTCAGCCTGTGAGCATCCCTGAGCGGAGAGTTGCTGAGCTCCTGAACCTGTGATTTTTCCCAGGGCTATTCTGGTCCTGCTCACCAGGTTGTAAGTGTGCTACCATCCTCTGTGCAACCTCCGGGCACTTCTTACACCTCAGCAGGCTTTTCTCTGAGGAGGACGGTGCTAAGCATCTCTGTGAGAGGCAATTGTAAATTGGAGCCCCTCCAGGGGAGCTCAAGCTTTCATTCAGAGTTGTCTTGGTGAAACAGGACCTAAGGGATGTGATATGCTCTGTCCTTCTCTCTTCTGGGTTTACAGCCGTTAATAACTGCTGTAGAGCAAACAAGATACCTAATGTTGTCAAGTTAACATTGCTCTTTTGACTGAGACTATCTGAAGTGGAAGCACTGACACAATTTAAGGCTTCAGCCCTTTTTTCTTATATTGATTTTATTCTAGACTTAAGCTGAATAACAAGGAGAGAAAATTAACAGGGACCTAGCCACAAGTCAGGCTTCTTTACTGCAGTGCTAGCTTCTGCCAGCTCTCTGCTAAAATGTGAATAACTGGAGGGCTACCTACAAGAATAGTCAATGAATGCTCAATGTAGTTCTTTTGGAAACAAATATTATTTGCTTTCCTAGATCCACACAAATATTGTTGTGTGTTCTGCATAATTGACTTAAGATGATACACAATTAATTCATGTTAATATTAAGAAAGTGTTCTTAAGGTAACTATGGAAAGCTCTTGCCTGTTGGATTTGAAGTATAACCTGCCTGACTTGAATTTTAATAATCATCCAGCCCTGTGTTCCAACTAATGCACTTGCTCTTGGCAATTGATGTTTTCTTGTAGCTGGCAGTTCTAGGGTAGTCAAGCAAAAAGCAGTAGTGAAGTATTCCTGTACTTGATGCTGTTTTCACAGGTTATCATACAATGCTTTTACTGGCATTTTATGATATATTATCAAAAGCAATGGGAATAGAAATATTTCTGCCCAGGGTTGAAATTATTCTAATATGTTTTGTAGTGTTGTCCATACTCTTTCTCTAATTTCTTTGCATCCAGATCCAGCAAAGCACTTAAACAAAGCACTACAAGAATTTTTTGACAATGCATTTCCCTCCTTCTATTCCCCTAACCCCAGTCTGGAAATTGCAGCTTTAGTAAAAAAAAATAAATTTTGAAGGAAACTTCCTGTGTTCCCTGTGATTCCTGTGAGGAATGACTCCTAGCAGCCTTTTGTTTGAGACATGAAAATGGGACATGGTGGTGGCTCCAGACTTTGCTGTAAGAGGTGTAGGGTTTGGTCCAAAGGATCCTATACCACTGGGAGTAGAGGGGTCAGGAGGCTGTCCAGTTGGTAGGACTGGAGGAATTTAGCTCTTGCAAACCTTGTTTTGGGCTATTCAGGTCTTCCTGAAGACTTCAGAAGTGGGTTGGGTGAGGTTGTAATGCCAAGTCCTCTGCCCTTGTATGGAGTGTAAAAGGTGATGCTCCAGGTGTGCTTTGATAAGCATTGGGTTCTCACACACAACTAAGGTGCCACCTTGGCTTTCTCAGCAGTGGTCCTGGTGCTCTCCACCATGGGATGCTCCACAGTGCCTACAGACCAGTGCCTGAGGCTTCCATGGGGCTAGGACCTGATTGTTGGCCCCCTTGAAGAGCAGTAAAGGGCTGGCATGTCTTTCAATCTGTAGCTTTGCTGCTCTTCACTGTTTGTTGCAGAAAGAAGTACTAAAATATAAAAAGCATTCTTGAGATGAGGAAATGACCAGAGCTCCAGCTCTTCTGCATAAACATGCGTTTAGTTTTCATTTATGGGAGTGCTTCTCCTGAGACCCACTGCTTTGGGGTCCAATTCACATCACCTTTTATAACAGTCTTCAATCAGTAAGTGTTTGCACCTTATCTTCACCATGCTTGAAACTGGTCAGTAACAAATGTGTTTGTGTACTTGTAGCACCTCTCATTTCCCTTGGGTGTAGGGAAACTCTGCTATCAATCTTCTAGGCTCTTTGCCTGTTTTTGCCTGATGTTAATTGTTCCAGCTCCTTTGAGCTACAGGGGCTCTCTTTGTAGACGAGAGGCATCAGGTGCCAATGCTATTTCAGATGGGAAATACATGGGTTTGATTCTGGCTTTTAAATGAGTGTCTGAGCCTGGTAGCACTGCTGAAGGACTAGGAGCCTTGTACTGGAGAGGTAAAGACACAACTTCTACCTGAAAGCCTGTCCCACAGTGCTGGACAGCCTCTTCATTACCTAATGGATCTGCAGTGATGTTTCCTTTGTTATAAATGAATTCCTTGGCTTCTTGTGCACATCCAAGTGAAGCAGAGGCAGGGCCATACATATATTTTGACAACTTTAATTAACATACCATAACTTCTTAAGTGCTATGACAATGTTCTGTGATCATAGGTCTTGAGAGACACGTTTAATGCTTTGGAGCAAACTAGTTTCTGGCCTGAAGTGTAAACTCAGTGGAGTCACACCATTGATGGATTTGGCCCCATGAGTTCAGCGGCTCCAGAAGGCTGTTTGCTAGAGTCAAACTCTGGCAAATGATTGACTCTGAGCTCAGTTGGAAAAGCTTGTGAAATGAAATCACAGTGCTTTGCCCATTAGGCTTGGGATGAAAAGCGAGCCTGAGAGCTGCCAGTGGTTCATATTTCATGTGCAGAGATTTACTTGTATTAGTTAAGATTGCGATGAGTTTGAGAAAGAAAGAGAGGGAGACAATTTGTAAGCCAACGCAGAAATAATACTTCCCTATAGTAAGTGCATAATGAGAACTGTTGCTTTTATTGGATTGAATGAGTTTAGATTGTTTAAGATAAATAGGTTCTGAATTGTGAACTGTATCACTGATGATTGATCTCCTATGTTATTTTTACATCATTTCTTATGTGTTAACATCCTGAGTTTGCGTCTGAGACTTTCTTTCCCATTCCTCTGCTTTTTCCTTTCACACCTCTTCCCTTAATCTTTCCTGCTCTGGCTTTGGAAACCTATTGGCTTTTAATGAACATCTAATATTTGTCATAGACAGCATATACTTTGCTGTCTCTAGATATAATTACAGTATGTGCAAGCAAATCTGAGCTGGTTTTAATCAGAAAGCAATGTAACATCAAAGAGCCTTATAGAGATTTGCCCATGCTGTGGTTTGTGGCACCTACATTGGTCACTTTAGAAGTATCTTTCATTGCTTGTGTTTTCATGGTAGCTCAGGTCTTTTGCCAGTTAGATCCTGTAGAAAGAGCTAATTCATGTGCAACGCTGAGTCTGGCACAAAGACCCCACCGCAGCTGCATACCACAGTCCTGCCTGGTTACTGACAGATTTCCCTGTAACTTGAAAGCTTTGGCTTTCGGATCCAGTGGTTGAGGTCAAGAATTTAGTTAAACTCTGAAGAAAGCTACCCATCTTCTGAATATGGAATCATTGCCCTTCCAGAGCAAGTGAGCTCTCTCACAGGGAGCTAAGGAGGATATTTCAGCTGATTTCATGTTCCTTGGCTTTGGGTGTTGCTTCTTTTTTGGTTTAAGATTCTTTTTTCCCATGCTCTGCATTTGCAGACTTCCAGAGCAAGCTACCAATCCTGCCAGTTTCTTTGGGAAACTGCAGATGTCCCAAAGCAGTGAAACAGATGCTGGGCTTGGGCAGGTGATTTAGGGCCCATTGCCCAAGACATTGAGGGCTAGGGACCTGATTGTTTGAATGGGATGAGGAGCTATCTGCTTTCTGGATGTCTTCTAATACTCCCCACAAAGCACCTTCCAGTAGTGTTCACTCAACAGCTCTGGAAATAGGGATGCAGTATGGTTTATTATTTACCTATGCTTCCAGTGGACTTGGGAACACATAAGAACAGGAAAAGCCCAATGAACAGGTCAGCCCTGCTGTATCACCCTTCCTATGTAGTTATGATCTGTTTTCCCCAACTCACTGTGTGTAAGCAGAAATGGATAAGGAATGCCGAAAGCAATAGATATGGTGATCCAGAGGTTATACAGAAATTTAGAATGAGATAGATGTATTTATATCTATATAATGTATATTCTTATTTTGAAATTCACTGGTGCTTTTGTTGTGTTTAAGAATTAATCTATATTTATAATGGATGTACTGGTGATATACACATACATGGAGCATTAAGAGACCAGATTTAATTTACAGCAGGACTAGATACCAAACTGGCTCTTTAAAAAAGATACACTAAAGCTGTTGAAAGTCTGTTGGAGGTTTTCTAACAGAAAACTGGGATTTCAACCAAAAGGATTCAGTTTCCTGGGTAATTTCTGCTTTTCATCAGATTCTGATCATATAGCATAACCCTCCACAGACCTCCATTGTTTATTGATACTGGTCAAGCATGAGGTATTTTTTGCCCCAATACCTTTTGCCAGAATGTCTGTTTATAGGTACAGGAAAGGAAAGCTGGTTATTTTTACCACCTCTCCCTTTTCTCCATTTGTGTGTGTATATAACACATCTTGTTAGGCTACGGTGTCTCAAGGCAGGCTCATTCCTATGCTGAACAACCACATCAAGTGCGAGGAACACAGTAGTGTACCTCTTGCATGTAACTCTGGGCCCCTCCAAGGCTTTTGGGAGCAGTTAAGAAGCAATCTGCTGTCAGAAAAAGAGGCCAGGAAACATGGGAAAAAAACTGGCTTTAATAGAGGTTGGAGTAGCAAAGCCATGTACTGCCAGCCCTGTTTTGCTGCACTGCCTTGTGCCTGCTGTCAATGTGCACATATGCACAGTGTGTACTGTGATGCTGTGTGGGGATAAGGCATCAGGTTCCTGCCGCCTGTCTTCAGCATAATCTAGCTGGTAGAAGGTAGCAAGATGCCAGGCTTGCTTTCAGCATTGTGGGATCATGGGGTGGCAGCAGCAAGGGATGTGATGCTCATGTCCTGGGCATAGGAACAAGGAGTGCTGCCAGCCAGCAAGCTGCTGCTGATGGGTGAGGACAGCAGAGCTGCTGTTCCCAGGCATGAGGGACCAGGGTGTTATAAGACAGAGACTGCGATCATTTGTGTTTGGGGCACACATCTTAGGCCTGGGTGGCTCCTGAGCAGTTTGCATCCCATTGCTGGAGTTGCAGGTGCTTCCTGGGATGGGGGGAATATCCTTTGCTCAATCTGAATCTGTAGGTAGGATAGGCCCCTGAAGACATCCATGGGGTGTTTTAGGTTTAGCTCCTCACTGGGAATATTTCATTTACATGTACTGCAGGGTATCTTCAGGAAAAGGCAGGAGATTGTGGTGCAGGTTGCTCCAAACCCAGTGATGTTAATTTTGCCCCCTACTTTGCAAATGGTTTTTTCACTTGTTCTGTTGTGACTGCTGAACTGCCTCAATTTAAAGACTAAAATGAGAGAGATATAATGGTCTTAATTTTAATTAAAACAAAGTTTGTTTTATTTCATTAGCTAGCTGTGTTATTTCAGAGCTTGACAGTAAAGTTATATGTTACCCTGTGGGTACTTTTGATTGTGCTACAGGGTTTCTTGTTTGCCCTGTCCAAACCAGTTCAACTCCTGTGCTGAGCTCTATTCTCCTGCAGCCTGGAACCAGCACAGCTAATGAAAAACACACCAGTAATAACAGGGGGCTCTCAAGGGCTCCAGATAATTGGGAAAAGGTACTATTAACTTTACTGGAAGGCAAGCCAGCAGAGCTTTAAGAGCCTACTGGTAAAGATACCAAGAAATATGGCCTGATTGCTTTGGAGGTAAGATAAGAATGTGGGAACTGGTGAAAGTAAATTAACAGAACTAGGGAAAAGACCCAATAAATGTCAATATAGGGACATGTTAGACAAAGGCAGCCCTAGGCATATGAGGTAAGGTCATCTCCTGCCACACTGTCTAGAGAGGTGTATTCCCAACGGTGCAGTTTGACAGAAACCAGTGCGAAAATGTCATGCTCCAGGTGGGAACCTGGGACTGTTAATTTTCTAGGTGCAGGAATAGTTGCTTCTCTATTCTGGGACTATGTGACCATTCCTGGACACCTGGTCCCTCTGCCTCTGGCAGCATCAACACAATACACTTTGAAAAGAGAGATAGGAACCCAAAGCAAAGCTGCTGGGGGTCATGCTCCCTGCACACAAAGCCTTCTCCCATTCATTAGGAGTTACAGATTTGCTCAAATCCCCAGTTGTAAATCCTGGTATCTTGTGCAGCATGAACCCAGGGTGGCTGTAAAATGCTTTTGCAGGGGAACCTGAATAAAGAATTACAGTGATTTAAAGGTGTTTTATCTGCTGTTCCTGGTGTAACTGCAACTGCTGCTGCTGAAGTTTTGGTGTCTGGAATTTATTTGCTCCAGCAGAGAAGGTGCAAAGGGAGAGGTGTGACAGTTTAATTCTTCTCTTGTGTTGCTTGCATGGCTTTAATGTTTTCAAGAAAATATTTAATAGGCATTTAAGGCAAAATGAATCCCATGGAATGGAAGGGTGTTTTGAGGATAGTGGTGAAGCAGAATGGAGAACACTTAGATTCAGTTCCCTACTTTGACCCAGAGATCAGGCCTACAGAAGGTAGAGAAGTGCCTGATTTCCAGTTATCCAGCTAAGTACCTCTGGCTGCATGGGTTGAACTTCTTCATGCCTCTTTTTCTCACCTATTGTGAGGTGTTATCTTAAGCTTGGGTATTACATAAGCTGTTTTTCTAATTTTCCTCCGATTTTGCTCTTGTTGGTTGCATTATAAGCTTACATCATTTTGTAGAAATATGAACTTCTAAGTTGTTTCATGCAGGGCTTGGGTTTCCAACAGGATTGTACTGTACTTAACCTTCAGTATGTTATTGTTTTAGTAGTTTTGTCCAATATGAATAACACCTTATACCATAACATCCTCGGTAGATGTGGAAAGATGTTGTAGAAAGAACTGAAAAGTGTTCCAGGAAAGTCAAGCTGTATGGCTTGTTTGATTTCTGTGTTTAGCCTCTTAGAGTAGCCAGAGTAGGGGGAATAAAAACGTTGCAAAGGATACATTGCTGGATAGAAGTTATTCTCTCTCCAAGTCCTGTCAACATTAATAACTCACATCTCTTCAACAGTGCTCTGAGCTGTCAATAAGAAACTGGAATGAACTAAGATAAAACCAATCTGTCAGAAAGCAGATTGCATTGGAAAGATAATAGAATCAAATTAATTTATGGTGCGGAGATTTCACAACAGACAACAAAGCAATACTGGAAACCACAGTCCAATGTAATCCATTTGAAGAAACACTGTACTTATTATAGCTGTGATAATTACAAATGTTTGGTTTAAAAAGCTGTGTTGCAGTCTGGAGGGGGGGAAAAAAGCCTGGGCTATTTATGGCATCCAGTTTTTAAAGATGGGAGCTAAAGAAAATAAGCCTGTAGACATATGAGCTGAGGCTTAGTATTACCATCTTCATCTAAGAAGGGGTGGTTAGAAAATAGACCTGCCAGCCTGAAGACAGCTTGTATGTCTCAACTGTTTGCTGGGCTCGTGAAAGTTTTGGTTCTTGTTTAAGATGGAATAGTCAAAATAACCTGTTCCCATTGAATAAGAAGTTCTGATTCTATAGTGCCAGGAAGTTTAACTCTGTCACTCTCCTCAAGGTTAAAGTGCCTTAAAACAAATCGTTCCATTTGCAATGTCTGTTTCAATTTGGAATAGCTTGATTTCAAACTGTTTGATTTGGAATGCTTCATTTAAAACTGGAAAGTGAAACGTTACATTTGGAAAAGATGCTTCTAGTTTCCTAAAGTAGCTCTGCTTCCTAGAATTTGATAGTTTCTCTTGTTTAGAGAATGGGAGGAGGAAGAGACTCCCCAAATTAAAGAAAAAAAAAATCCTGGAAAGAACTTCTTATAATGCAAAATTAGGATTATACCTGTACTCCTAGTTTGATTTTCTTATTAGATAATGCACATGAAACCTGCAAATCTCCCATGGTTTAAGATCTCCCTTTACAACTCCTGTGATCCTGCTTTTCCTTTCTCAGCCTGTGACCCTGGATAGGGCACAGCCATAGGGCACACTTTGGAGTGGGCACAAGTTGGTGCTGCCCAGTATGATTGAGGGGGAGGGGGAGGTGGGGTCTGTGCCTCTCCCTTTTGTTAGTCCTGGTCTTGCCTTCATAAACCTGACCTAAGTATGGTCTATATTATGTGGGTTGCAGAATGAACTTGGTAATATAGTCCTCTTCTCATCCCTGAACCAAAGCAGCTGAACAACTACAGCAGGCTGGATGTGCCCTGTGTCTCTGCACGTGTCCTGCATTACACTATGTGGCAGAGGGTAAATATCCCCTTTGTATCTGGGGCCACTGAGGGCTCCAACAGCCCCATGGCACTATTGGCTTTGAAGCCTGTGAGATACCAACACTGCCTTCCCAAAAGGGAAGGGGTTGGTTGCTGTTCAGAGTTGAGGCAAGGGCTGTTTCCACCTTTGCATACCTGGAGGCAGGTACAAAGAAGCGAGAAGAGGGCTGTGTGAGGACAGACAGCAGGCTGTGGGAGTGGGTGCTGTTTTGGCTCTGGTATTATCCCCCAAGGGAGCCTGAACCCATGGTTTAGGGAGCAGGAGGATGGAGGCCTGGAGCTGTCTTTCCCATGCCAGGAATTGTGTGTGCGTGGCTGTCTGAAGCCCTGATGGCTGTTTTGGAGTGGGTGCTGTGTGTGGGAGAGACATTACTCCTTTCCTCCACTGTCTTTCATCACCCCCAAAGGGACCTGTGCTCCAGCTGAATTAAACTTCCTCCATTGGCTCCAGATGTCCCTGTCTCTCTTCACCACATCATCCCCTTTTTGCTGGAAGCTTCTGCCTTCAGTGCTGCTGGATGTGGAAGTCTGTGCCTGCAATCAAACTGAGGGGGTGGGAACATCCAGCAGAGAAATCGGAAGGGATAAAGGTTCCCACCATCTGTCCTCCCTCTTCCTAGTCCCTTGTGTTACTTACATATCAAAACAAACAACCTGAATCCAAACTATGTGTGTTTTAAAGGGATGAATCCTTCAGGTCCTTCTTGCTGTCAAGGCTGCCTGTGCCTGCCAGCCCTGTGTGTGGGCATCGTCCCTCAGTGTGCTTAGCACTGACTCCCCCCCCGGCTTAATGACAAGTTCTCACTTTGTTTGTTGTTGTTTGTTTTGTTTTGTTTTTTCCCCTTCCAGCCAAGCTGACATTTAATTCTGCTTCAGCCAGTTAAATATAACCCCGAAACCTGTGGGTGAGAAAATGTGGCTCTCTGTCACGCTCATTTCAGAGGAGCCAATTAGCAATGGTGATCCTTGGGACTTGGCAGCCTCTTCCCAGGCACCCGGCAGCCCTGGCCCTGCCTCTGCCTGTCATGCTCAGGATAACTGTGCTAGGAAATGGTCTTGTGGTTTACTAAGAAAAGCAAACCAAACAAACTCCCTCTCTCCCGCCTTTGCAACACAACAACCTGTGGGCATAATTGATTTGCAAGATTTGCTGTCAGGATGTGGCTTTGTCGCAGGTGAAGCTGATGAAGAGCCTGCTCACCTCTGGGTCTTTGCCCAGTACACCCCCCCAAGAACAACAACTTTCCAGATCTAAACACATTCAGTGTGGAGGCACTGGTGGGACATAGCTGCCTCTCCTATCTCACCCTTTCTTTTACTGCTTCTGTTCGCCTTTCCTACTGCAGTGCTGGTACCACTCTTATTCCCACTTCCAGCCTATGGCTTCTCTGGAAGTGGCAAGCTGACTGACCCAGCTGTAGGCTCACTGGGATGCCTTCTATCCCTGAGACCCCTTTGAAGGCTGCATGCTGGAAACTACTAAGTGCAAAGGTATCATGCACTGTGCTGGGTCAGTCCATGGTGTGTTTAACCCACTGCTGTACCTATGGCTGGCTCTGCTTGCTGATGACTGGGAAATATGAGATGAATGATGCTTCCATTGACACACGTTAAGGGGGTGATGGGGTGGAGGCTCTATTCTGGTTGGATTAGTGGTGGGTCGGGCATTGAATTTGTCTTGCCCTTTGTTCTTTTTTCTTATATTAAGAAACCCCTCAACCATGAAAGGCTTCTTGGTCTCCTCAAAGCCCTGGCAAAGGCTTCTACTGTTAATGTCTATTTGTAATCTCCTCCCTGATCTCTTCAGCAGTGACACCATTCTTGCAGTGGTCTGAGAAGTACTTGTTAATTTTGTTCTCTGGAGTCCTATTCTGTTTTTACTCTCTTTGTGTGGAAAACATCAGAATCTGTTTCAGTGCAAAGGTGCCTTACAGAGTCTGCAGCTGACGTGCTCCAACAGTGCAGCAAACTCAGGCTAGTTTAAGACATTTATAGTTGGTTTATGCAGATCCCATCTACCTCTGAGCCAGGGCTTCCACTTCCCAGAAATGCTCCTTCCTGTCTCCCTTGTGTCTTTAGGACCTGCATTTTCATTTGCCATGAGGCTCCTCATCCTGCCTTGGCTTCTGTTCCTCTCTCCCTTGTGCTAAGCTGGTGTGATGCAAAGTGATCCTCTAGGAGAAGGACACCCGTGTTGTCTATTAGGTATTGGTGAACGGGACTAGCTGGGACTACCATCAACCCTCTGACTTGCATGCAGTTAGCTCCTGGTGGGAGTAAGCCTTGGTGATCGTAGAGCAGGCAACACAATAGCAATCCAGCATGTAAATTGACATATGATATTCATGAAAGAACAGGGTTGACTCCCTATCTGCTGGAGCAGGAATCTGGGATTAACTCTATGCTAGTCTCTGGGGGTTAGCTGCTGTCTGTTATCACCTCTTATCTGTCAGTCCCATGTGCTGACATGTAGTGTCTGTTGTAACGGTTTGTACCTCATTAGAGATTGATGCTGCCTGAAATCACCTGTGAGCAGAGGAGATGGAGATGCTGCCCAAACCCACTATGGCCATATGCTGCTTGGTGTGGACATACCCATGGACACATTGGTATGAGGACAAAGCGATGGTTTTGTGAAGGCTCTGTGACCTTGCCTCCAGTTATTAGCTCACTTCTGGTTAATGGCCCAGCTTTGATTTGCTCACCAAAATCAAGCATGTTAGATGTTTGCATGGTGCTCAGACATCATTGTCACTTCTGTATTTTATATCTGGCTGTACCTTATTTTAAAACAATTTGAGGCAAAATAGCTCCTCAAAACAATGTTTCCTATTAATGTTGAGCCCTATTTTCCTTATTCTCCTTTGATTTTTATCTCCTCCACATTTTCTGTACATCGCCCTAACAAGTCGTAGAGGCTGGACAGTGTCCATATCACATCAATACTAAATTTCATTATATACAAACATCAATCTGGCTTTGGGCTGCCTTTTTAAACTGTCATCCAACCTGGCAGTGTTCAGTTTCTGTTTAGGTCTGACCGTGAAAAAGCATTGGTTCAAAGCTTGTTCCCCATAATGTTCAGATCAAAACAGTTCCTCTGTGTGTTTATTATAAAAATATATTTTCACCAGCTCTTGGGAGCATTGACATTTTCATCAAGGCAATTTTCTATGGCCCCAATCCATCACAACACACGAGCTGTTCCATTGGTTCCAGTATGACTACTCATTGCTTAAAGTAAATTGTTTGCTTAAAAGCTTGTTGGATCAGGGCCTATAAGCGAGAAAAGATTGCTGATTAGAAAGTGCATTTGTTCTTGTTGTGGGAATTGATGGCAAATTAAGGACATTAGGAGGATTCCAAGATTAATGCCTCTGTATTTTGGGAAAGAAATATTTTAATACTTGCACATTATCAAGAGGCCCTATAATAAACAGAGCTTATGCAAATGGGACACTAAAGACCAAATACCAGACATTAATGGGGTTTGATGAGAGTAAACTGAAGGCAGAATTAGTTTCCAGGAGAACTAAATGGCTATTTTCATGCTTATGAACTTAACATACTTTCAACTCCATCTTAATGAAAGACACACTCAGTTCACTGTTAAAAGAGGCACTTAAAAGGTATTAGAGGCATAAGTCCAGCTGTTACAAACTCCAATAAATTTGGATTAGGTCTCAACTGTTTGAGTTGTGTGTGTGGGTGCCTGACCTCAAAGCGAGTTGTTGGTTTTTTTAACTTATTGATATATAGCATTACATCAGGTTAATTACACGTAGTTGTATTTCATGTCGTCTCGGCACAAATCTTCATGCATCATGGCGTGGCAACGGAGAATAGGGCATCGGGAGCCTCTTGGAGGGCTGGTGCATGTTGGCCTCTGCCCCACCACCCAGCCCTCCCTGGAGATGAATGCTTTAAGCAGGGGCGGCTCTTTGGGTTTACAGTACACAACTGGCTCCGTGCCTTTGCTTCTCCACCCCAACCCATCCCATTTTTTCATTCCCTGGAGTGAGTTCTCATCCTTCACCTCGCTTTATAACAAAGCATATTTTTAAATATTTATTTTGGTGTGTTGGAGCAAAACGCCCAGTGTTGTAGGGCAGAATTAAGAGCCTGAATTGATGACGCTTTGATTCAAATTTTGTCTCTCTGATTGTGGAAAATATTTGGTCTGTGTGCTGTTTTGACAGGAATTCCTGGCCACCCATGGAAGGGATCGCACATGGGCAGGGCACGTCCAGATTTACAGCTGCATCTGGGTAGATGGGTCTAGATAACAGCAAATCTTTTGCTCTGAAGGCACTGCAGCCGCTACGACAAAAGAGATTGCTTAAAATTGCATTTCCATTTAAAGTAACAGCAAGCGCTGAGGCCAGCCCAGCCATGTGAGGGAAACATAAAGCTCCGTGATAGGGAGCAAAGGAGGAGAGGGGAAAAAATCTGGGTAGCAAGTAACTAAAATAGATGAAGTGGAACAGTTGGAAATCTCGACTTGAGTGACAAGGGAGAAGAGATCCAAAGTCAGCATCAGATGACTCCAGTCTCATGTCCCATCCCTCTTTCCCCCCCTCCTTTGCCACCGTCGCTGCCGCTTTCCCAGCGAAAGGCAAGAGAAAACCAGAACATCTTTTCCAGACTGGGGACTGAGCGGCCTCACTTGTTGACACAGCAGTAATTTTTAATGAGAAAGCTTTAGTATTTGTGTGGGAGAAGTTAGCATTGTGTACACAGATGCCTCTCCGGCCACTGCGCCGTGGTCCAGGCTCAGCCGTGTCCCCCTCTGGCACGGCCCGCGGGGTCCCAAAGCAGATTCCTTTCAGGCAAAGGGAAACATTTAGGCTTGCTCACCTTTGAACTGCATGCGATGGTGTTTACCTTGGCAAGACAAAGTGGCAGTTTTACAGATATTAAAAACAGTCCTGAGGGGAATCTGGAGGCCTTCCTATATTTTAATCACCCAATTTAGCCAGCCCGAGGAGTCAGCTGGAGGGAAAATGTGTGGCAGAGCATGTTTTGGTTTGTTTGGTTTTGTATTTTATTTATTCTTACTATTATTTTTAAGGGGATTTAACAGAAAATAACCGAGTGCTAAAACAAGAAGGGAGAAAAAGAATGTACGTTTTATTTTTGATGTCCTCCCCTCTGTGAAGAAAAATACAAAAATAGTGGGAATTTTCATATTAATCCATAGCACCTCCATGCTCCATATGGTTTCTTTTTTGGCATTTCCTGCTGGGCTGTGCTCTACCTCGGCTAACCCTGCTCCCCTTGCCCTCTCTGGGTGCGTTCCTCTTCTAATTTGATTTCTATCTGTCAGGAAAGATGGGTGCAAATGGGTTTTGCCCTTATTTTGAGGCAAGACCTCCCCTCCCTGCCAGCACTCCCTCTGGTGTGCACGATTAAAAGGAAAACTAGGTTTTTGTGGGGGAAGAGATTCAAAGGAGTTGTGAGTGATGCCCAAAGTTATGCTGAGGTCAGGACCTTGCTTATTGATTTTCTAATGCAGCAGAGCCATGTACAAAAGGAAGAGACCTCCTCGCCTCCCCCTGATCCAAGATACTTCTTGAGCTTATGGACAAAAAGAAAGAAATCTGGCTGCAAGCAGTCAGGCTTCAACCAGGCTGTCAGACAGCTCTCTGCAGGAACACAATCCATGTTGATTTTACAGAGAAGGTTGTTATCCGCATTTCACCACTGATTTATTGTTTTTTAACCAGCTCCTTATGCTAGACTTTTCTTTTTCTATTATAAAAAAAAGGGGTCCTTTTGCACTTTGCTTGTGACTCACTGATGGTGGGATGGTGGCAGAGGTGCCCTGCTCCTGCTGGGCTAAGGAGGAGCAGGGACAAGTGCTACCATCCTCCAGCTCCTGCCATCAGCCACCTGTGTTGCTTTCCTTAATGCTTGTCAGGATTTATGAAGGCTGTGGCTAACAGACTCATGTGTTCGCTTTGCCCATGGGCTGCAGTGAGGCAACCCAGCTTCGAGAGCACCAAAACCTCTTCAGTCACTTCAAGAGTAAGATGGGTATGTTGGAGACAGGTCTGATGAAGCCCTGCAGAATTAAAACAGCCATACATGTCCCCTCGCCTCCATCTGCAGAATTCATTAGGCGAGCTTGATTGGCCTTTGTTAAACAAAGATGGGATAAGGTTTCATACTTTTTCTGTGGGAGTCGAGCTAGAGTTTCAGGCTGATGATTTAGTCAGGTGTAAGCATGAAGTTTCCAATTTAGAGAAATAAATCTAAAGTGATTTTATTATCCTCTGTTTTACCCTGACACCCTGCTTCACCCCAACTCCCTGTCAGAGCACGCATGATGTGTTTATACAGGCTGCACCGTAATCGACTGGCAAGCAGTATAACATGAGACACAAAATGCATCTTCCACCTAACGCTGCCTTTGGTAGCTTCTATATTTCATCATCTTCCAGTTTCTTTGCCGGCAACATTTCCTTTCTCAGAATCCCTCTTACTCTGCCTGGTGAGAATGTGTATCCTGGCCCTGTAGAAACCGCTATTGGTGTGCTGAGACACTGATTTTCAGCTCCTGTTGTGCACTGCAGCTTTGTTTTACTTCATTCCATGAATCTTCCAGGGAGATCCTTGGATCAGACTAGGCATCCTTTGGCTGGAGTCATTTTAACAATTGTGTGTGCCTAAAACACCCACAAAAGTTTATTTTGTGGGAACTGGCAAAATTGTAAATGCTTTAAATAGAAAAAGATATTTATTTCTTAGTTTCTGCTTCAGGAATAAATATTATATGAAAACTGTATGTTAAGATTTTGACAATAGACTCATAAAAATATTATGTGATAAAATTGGCTGAAAATACCTGTTTTCAAAACTTAAAGAGAAAGCAATATGAAAGTACAGATAACAATGCTGGGGGGAGGAAAGTGGGCTGCTTTGGCCAGGTTTTCAGATTCCATTGGCTAGAAGTCTGTGCAATTTAGTTATTAGTTAGAACATAAGAACACAAAATGCAATAGGTCAAATTAATTTCTTCGTCTCTGATATATCCCTGTTGACTTCAGTGAAGTTTCTTTAACGATGAATTTGTCCCGCTGGCTCAAAGATAAAAAGAGAAGTTATTTTTGTTTAATATTTCAACAAGGGGAAGAGGTTAGTGAGGGAATTTGGTTTGCAGAAGTTGTGTTTTTCCATGAAGTTTAACAAGGGCAGCCACCACCTAGCCGGTCCTCTTGTATATTTGTCTTCTTGAGGGCTGAGTGCTTTCTTCATAGACTGTCCCAAAGCCTTTTTTGCCAGATGGAACCTGCAAAGAACATTCACAGCCATGGTTTGTTCATGTTCCTGCAAACAGCAATGAGAGCTGCCCTCATTCAGGTTCCTGCTGATTTGGTTTCATTCGAGGGTAGGCTTTTGGAGGTAGAGCTCTGTGTCTCTGTTGTCCCTGAGTGCCACCTGGTGCTCTCAGCAGCATGCCTACCCCTGCTCACATCTTTGTTGTGCTTTTCCTGGGTGAGCCTCTTGCTGTTGGCCTCATGTTTGCCTTGATGTGCAGTTTTGCCCAATGTGATATCCTTTGCTTTCCCAGGCTTTCCTCCACTTCCATCAGGCCCTTCTGGCTGATGACAGAACAGTGAGAGGTCAGGATTTCACAAAACCTGGAGAAGCTTTTGGAGACCTTGTGAGGCAAAAGTCAGCTCCACCTGCGCTGTTTCCTTTTATATCTAGGCTATGCGAAGAGTGAGACTCAGCATTCACAGTGTAAGCCAAATCAGGAGTCAGCATGTGCGATGTGCAGCTGGCTGGGGAGGCTTAGTTTTCTTGTGGGATCAAACTCTGGGTGAACTTGGTGATGTGGGAATCCCTGGCAGGGATAATCTGTGCTGTTTGGTTGTTCAGTTGTTGTCATGTGTCTGCACAGCTGCTCTGCATGGCCTGGTTTTATGGGTGTTGTTCAGGTACGCATGGAGGTTTGTTTCACCATCTTATTCTTGCTCCAGAGCAAATGGCCTCTTGCCCAGGTAAGAAGCTGAAAGCTTCACTGGTTGCTTTCCATCCTGGAGTTCAAGGCAGCTGGCAGGTTTCTGTAAGCCTTGGCTAAAAGCAGCCTTTCTGCTGTGGGGAATATTGATTTTAAACCCAGGAGAAAAATGTTTTGATGAAAGAGGAGGAAACCTTTCCTGTGCTCTTCTCATCCTAGTATCACTGGGTGCTTTCCAGAGTAATTCAAAACTATTGCAACTGGACAACTGGAAGCACCAAGCAGCTGAGTGTGTGGTTTGGCAAACTCCCCTTTATCCAGGGTAGCTTTTAGGGAGACTCCAGCTTTCTCAGAGGAAGAAGAGCCTTAGAATAGATTTTTTTTTTTCCTGGAAAAGAACTTCCATGTTTTGAGATGCTAAACTGGCTGGGATTAGTGATACAGAGGTGTGGCTTTATACCCCTGTTGGCCTGATG
>JBCJKH010052069.1:0-14868 GCA_039877255.1 Loriculus beryllinus
GGATGGGGCAGCCACAGCTTCTCTGGGCACCCTGTGCCAGCGCCTCAGCACCCTCACAGGGAAGAGCTTCTGCCTGAGAGCTCATCTCAGTCTCCCCTCTGGCAGTTTAAAGCCACCCCCCTTGTCCTATCACTACATGTCCTTGCCAAAAGCCCCTCTCCAGGCTTCTTGCTGGAAGCTGCTCTGAGATCTACCTGGAATCTTCTCTTCTCCAGGCTGAACAAGCCCAGCTCTCGCAACCTGTCTCCATAGGAGAGGTGATCCAGCCCTCTGATCATGTGCTGATAGACCATAGGGAAGGTAGGGAAGACACGGAAGTGTCACAGTAGCATGCACAGGTAACAGCATAGTTCTGTTGACTTCAGCTGAATCATCTTATTTACATCATGTAAAAGAAAAACTGGGCTCTGCTTTTCATATATGCTTTAATTACAATTAAATAACTTGGTTCTATTGATGATTTCCTGCTAATTAGGCCCAGGAATTCTATAAAGGAGAGACAAATTCTGCTGAAATGGATGGGGTCTGCTATGACAGGGGGGTAAAAGAGAAGGCAGCTCAACGTAAGCTAGTTGAAGCCCGCAGTAATCCTCCCTCAGCCAAGCTGTACACTCCTGCTCCATACCCTTCTCCTTCCGTAATTACTTGCAGGGTGGCACTTTAGGTATGGTAGAAATTTGTTGTCAGATGACTGCTTGTAACTCCCCCTAAAATCTGTGAGAGGGATGTGACCATGAATAGAAAACTACACAGCACCCTTTCCTAAGTACAGCTGTAATTTCAGAACCGTGCTTTCTCAGAGCTGAGCCTACTTCTGCCAAGAATGAAGCCTTTCTCGTGACTGCTGTACTCAAAAGTGAGGCACTAAAATACTTCTAGAGCATTTGAAAGTTATTTCAGCCGCGGTTTTGAGCTTACAGAGGATGTAACTAACCTGTCTGTCTGAATTTACCAATGGCAGGAAGAGTAGAGTCTTAATGAATGGTGAAAGCCTGATGAGTTTATGAAAGAAATTACGTAACGTGGTGGTGTAGCAGCGGTAGATTGAACTCAGTGACCTAAAAAATGCTTGGATTTATTTCTGTCTTAGGAAGTTCCAAGCTCTGCCTGTCAGCGTCAGGAGATATTCCCAGAAAAATCAATTATACATGTAAGCAAAAATATCACGGGGAAGAAAGAACATATGAAAGAGCAAGCACAACTGTCCTTTCACAGCACTGAGAATCGAGAGGAACTCCACTGAAGCCAAGGAGCTACACTGGTGTGAGTGAGAAAAGAACCAGCTCCATTGACTGAAATTACTCAGGCCACCCAAGGAGTCCAATCACAGTAACTGTGGGCAGCTAATATCACGCTTTTAATTCAGAAAGCCCAAGACTGAAAAGAGGAAGCTGAAAAGAAAAGATCTAAATTTGGGCTTAGCCAAAAAAAGAAAGCTGAAAAATAGCAGAAAAACCGTGAATGGAAAAGGGGAAAAAATAATCCATTTCTATAAAATCCTCCCTCACCCAAAAATATCTATAGAAAAACCAGAGTGACTCTGCTTGCTTTTTTGTTTAACTGGGTACATGCAGGGTGTTCAACAGCTGCTGAGCTGTATGCTTCTCTGAATGAAAAGTGCTAGCTTCATTTGCCAAACAGCAGACACATTTTGTGTGTTGATGCATATTGTGTTAAACCTGCTCAGATTGAGAGCCGCAGGATGTGAGCCTTACCTTTCCAGCATAGGTCACTGTAACGTATTCTGTCCCTTTTTAGGTAGCAGTGTACTAAGCAATTCCTTCACTTCGCCCTGCTGTAGTTTACTTCCTCTAAACACAACCTCCCTTTTTCATCTTGGGTCAGTTAGTTTAGCTTTCCTAGCTCCTGTCACCTCCCCATTTGAAACGGCATTTCTGCCAGCAGCACTTATTTTCACTGATGGAACAAAGGCTTGCTTCTGGGAAGCTGTCTGGGCACTAATCCTTCCTGTACTTCCATCTCCCTTCTTCAGTTTCCTTCCAGTTTTGCTGTCTTGTCGAGTTATCTCTTATCACACGCTGCCTCTTTCATCTAGTTACACCTCACCTGCATCATCACCCTCTATTGGGTTTATAGGCCTGATTAGAATTGTCCAGCAACTATTGAGGACCTGTAAAACAGCACACTGTGAGTTTATCTTGCTGCATCACAAACTTCTACACTGATGCACTATGTCAGTGTTATGACAAGACATCAAAATGCATTCAGATGTGCTGAATATGATCCATGGAACTCGCAGGAACTCCATCTCTGTTTTAATTTCCCAGGTCATTCTCTCCTCTTTTCTCCCTCTCCCATTTATTGTCTATTTTCTTACCACCTCTTCCTTTTCTGTCACTTTTCTTCCTCCCCTGGCTTCCTTCATTGTCCACCTGACATTCTTCCATGCATTTTCTTTCCTGTCGAAGAGCTTGCACAAGGGACTATAACAGAGGCAGTGCTGCAGCTATGTGTCCTTTGCTCTTTAGTAAACAAAGCTCCACCTGGGTGCATCTTTGGGACCAGCAAATTGAGGGTCTAGAAAGCATCCCATTGCCAAAGGCTTAAACCAGAGAGCTCTGAGATTAACATGACTTCTCAGTTCCCTAATCTCCAAGATGGAGCACACCAGAAACAGCAGGAAGAAGCCTGATGAAATAATACCAGATTCTTTTCTTCACATGCACATTTCCTTTTGCTTTGTGAGGGTCGAGGCTCTTAGCAACAAGAGCAGTGTGGAACAGGGCAGTGACTAGAATTCGATGATGTCAGAACAGCAGAAAATGGAAGAAGATGTACTTTGTAATGGCATACAATTAAAAAGCATGAAATTGGTGCCAAGCAGTGCTAACAACAAAGTATTTCCCAACAATTCAACAAGCAAAGGGTCAGAAAGCAATGGGTTTTTTTTCAAATGTTCATGCTGTTTAATTAAAATCACCATAATTCAAGTAGAGACCAAAACAGTGCTTGCTGATATTTGCTATTTTGTGCTATTTTGTTTTATGTGATAGCATCTGATTTTAAGGAGCAGCACACCAGGTAAAAAGACAGTGTACACGCTTGGGGTAGTCTAACTCATCTGTATGCTAAAGATAGCTTCTAAGCCTTGCTTAGATCTGTCTAAACTTTGGCACAGGCTGTAGCAGCTGCACAGCATTTAACTCTGCCTCTTACAGCATGCACCACAGGGTGGAAAGAATGGTTTATGAAGATGTTCTAATGACAGCCATACAGGCCTGAAAGTGAAGGAGTTTCTTGAAAATATAGTTTCCTCTGTCATTTTTTCAGGTTCTGCAAGAATTTGTCTATCAGTTTTAGTGCTTTATCCGTCCTCTTGATCTGTGAAAGCCTTGAGGAAACAAGGCAGGAAAATAACTTAGCAGCACAAGGAAACAGTGAAACCTGGTGCACACTCACATCATGTATCTCCACATGCTGTTGAAATCCATCAAGAAACCCTGACTAAGAAAACAAGGAATTGTTTTTCACATAGTTCTCACATAGAGTGCTCAATAATACTTGTAATAATTATATAGTTCTTCAGAGAACAACAGGATTTTAAAATTCATGTCCCTTACAGCTTTTTTATTTCATAGCTTGCAGTAAATAGTAACGTGGCATAATACATTATTTCAAAAGGAAATACTATTATAAAGTAAGTCTTAGGAACTTCTAAAGTCCTAATTTGGTCAGTTTAGGAGCCCCAGAATGTACTATTCATTTTCTTTTATTGCTAATAATGTCTTCTAGCAAGGACCCTGCTCTTTGCAGTGCTACTTGTTAATATTGTCGTTATTTCCACATTTTCAGTTGCCACTATTATAGATTCTTACCTAGAGCTTAATCCTTAGTCTCCATTGACAACAGCAAGTGTAGTGATTCCCCCTCTCTCTAAAGCCTTGATCTGCTTGTTATTTGACACAGACTTCGCCCCTCTGTGCAAGTCCAGCCAGAGGAAGGAAATTGTGTTTTGTACTGTAACTTCCAAACCTATGCTTTAAGACAGCAGTCCTGCTAAGAAAGATACAAAACCAGAATAAACTGTATATTTAAATACATCAGCACTAAACCACGGAAATAAAGCTTGCCTTTCAGACCAAGTGGGGGATTTATTTAGGTTTCCACTTCCAGTGACACTACTCAACACCGTACACGTTTTTGCTGATGAGCAAAGCTTGCTCTGATTGACTTACTCAAGTGCCTACAAATATTAGAAAAATACTGAATATAAGAGCCAAGGATAATTCAAAATAAGGAAAATACAAAAATAATCCTAATTGTATATGTGATATATACATTCCACCATAGAAATGTATCATGCAAACATTAACAGTATTGCACATTTATACATGTTGCACACATTTTCTGTAATAATTCTAATGGGACTGCTTAAAGAGCCAGCATTTCAACAGCTGCACGTTTGATTTGCTGAAGAATGGCTGTTACACATTTGGAGTCCCTCTGGTGAGGTCCTCTTTTTCTATATGGATATTATGCCCCAGTGGAAACAGGAATCTCACCACTGAAAGTGAGAACTTCTGGATTCAAGATGTCCTGGGCAACAGCACCTGCACCTCTGCAGAGCAAGATGTTCTAGCCCAGTGCTGTGTTCTGCAGTGAGTAAGTCAGATGTGTTCTGTACTCCAGGCATATGCATGGAGTGTTAGACATCTTGGGCTCCCTGGATGTGCCAGACCTACCACACAGCTAGTCCATCGTGTTCAGGATTAAGACAATTACATGCTTAGTTATACAGGGCATCTGAACAAACTCCTGTGTGTCAAGTTATCCTACGGATAAAATATATGAAGCCAGGTGCTGGAGCAGGTAATGCTCTGCACCTCGTATAATTTATCTCTCCTTAAAAAACTACATAGATCTCCTTAAAACAGGGACAGTCTTTTCATCTGACTTTTGCACAGTGTCTTTCCCAAAGAATTCCTGCATGCTGCAGCAATAAGAAACTGAATCTGGATGAGAATACAGCGCTTCATCCCCCCCATCACCACTGTGGAAGGCTTCTCGTGATCCAATTCTTAACTACAAAAATACACTGCAAAGGGAGAAGGTAACAAGTCTGGGGCAGTAACTCTTCATTTTCACTTTGAACAACCTTTTCTTTTTGCCTTTGTGTGAGCAATACTCTTTAAAGGTGATTGCGCTTCACCTTACAAACCATTTCTCAATTAGATTTGTTAAAATACCATAATAATTGAGGCTTATACAAGCTCTTAGCTTGACTATTATCTACTTAAGAGTTACTTGTGTTTAAAATTGCACCAGTCCGCAAACACAAAGCTACAATCAAAAAGACAGCATAGTTTGTGTTTGAAGTATTCAAGAAAGACTATCAAAGCACTTGTAAGAGCCCTGTTTGGAAATTATTTCTATTATTTATTTGTCTTTGATCAGCAGTAGGAAATCAGAAGCTGTAATATAATACAATACTGTATTTTCAGTAATATGTTTATCATCAGCCAGCAAAATAATTAATACCATCAATTAACTCCAAGCAATTGTCTCATTATCACCATTCAATTCACAACAACAGGAATCCACCAACTCTCTTGACACCTTAACAATGCATTACATTCACAATAACTAATGCAAATGATGTCTCATTTCCCAACATTCGTTTAAGCTGTAACACAAGAACATGCCCATACTGTCAAGCATAGAGAGAACCTTGTTACACATCACCTGTAGTTGATGACAAGAAGTGGGAGGGGTATCTGGTTTTAAACCTTATGTTCTCACGTAATCAAAGACTGGTAAAACGTAGTGCAGAAGGTGAGTTACACTGGCTATAGCTGGACTCACGTCATACATATTGCTAACTAAACAGAAGCACTACATTCAGATTTCAGAATTTTCCTGTTTTTTCTTGCAAGAATGATATACAAACATACGGAAATTAAAATACTGAGACAACTCAGCCAGCCCCTGCAAACTCTACAAAGAATTCCATTTATCTCCATTCAGAGCTAGTGGAGTTATTACATTCAATTGACTTTAACATTATTTGGACAGATCCCCAGACCTACAGCCGTTCCTGGCAGCATCCCCAAGAAACTAGTCAATAAATGACATCTTTTTAAATGGAACTGCATAAAGAGAAGACACAAGGAACACAGGAGAAAAAAGAAAATGAAAGACAGTGAAGAGCAAAACCAGAAGACAGGCTGAGAACATTGGGGCTGTTCAGCCTGGAGAAGAGAAGCTGCATGGAGACCTCAGAGCAGCTTCCAGTGTCTGAAGGGGGTTACAAGGATGCAGAGAGGGACTCTTCATCAGGGACTGTAGCGGTAGGATTTTGGGGCTGAATTTGACACTTATGATGCTGCCTCTTTGCTCTCTGTGGGACTGCACCTGCTTTGCACTGTGTTGGAGTTGAGCTCTGGATCTACTCTGTCCACCTGGCTGGATGTAATGGTGTCCTCAGGGCTTTCAAGTAGATGGACAAACAAGCCATTTCAGAGCTGCTGCGAGCTAGGCAGAACACAGCGGTGAAGAGGAAGGGTCTGAGATGGGTCTCTGCAGGCAGCAAATGCTCTGAAATGCTTAAAATGCTGTTTGGGGGGGGGGGGGGGGTCATTTTTCCCCAGCCCTTTGTCTGTGAAGAATGAAGGCTGTGAGGGGGGCCTTGCACCCAGGGTAAATGGCTCTATTGTTCCCATCCTTTCCATTGAGCTTAGGAGCCCCCCTATAAAAGACTTACCTTTCGCTAGCGCGAGTAAGAAAAGGCCAATGTCGCTTTGGTGCTCAGCGGAGCATGAAGCGTGCTTAATTTAATAACGCTGATAAATCTCAGAGCCAGGAGCATTTGGAGCTAACACATGACCCATTTTTCCAATCAATCGGAAACATTTACATAACAGCCTGATGCAGGGTCCCTCCTGTGAGGGATGTGGAGCAAAGGGATGGCAAGTGGGATGATGGCAACACACCCCCTCCATAAGTGCTGCCACCACAATTGGTTTTCTGCAGGCAAGTCATGACCCACCTCATTGGGACTGCAGTGATGTGCCTGGGTTTAGAGCATCCTGCTGAGCTTTGGAGTCCATCAGCCCAGTGGCAAAGCCCACAAAGCTCCAGGGTGTCCCAGCTGTGGGGCTGGCACCCTGGGCTGAAGCTGCTTGCAAAAGCAAGCCCTTGGGATGGTGTGTGGGGCAGGATGGCTTTGTGAATGCTGCCTCTGCAAGCCACTGGTTGTGGCCATCGGCTGTGAACAGGCTCTTGCCTTCCTCTGGTTGTGCTGTCAGAGGATGCTCATCGGCTGTGGATGGGAGCTGAGCTCTGTATTGAGATGCACATGTGGTGTCATGGCTTTGTCTCTTTCCCTGTATCAAGGTCAGGTTGTTCCTGGGGCATCCCTGGGGATGGTTTTCCTCGCTGTGGGGCATGGGCACCTCTTTGGGGCAGGTACTTTGCAGGCACATCAGGAGCAGTAGCAATAGTGACCTCCTCCATACATCAGCTTGTTCTGTGTTGCTTCCCATGCCCAAGAATCAGCCTGGGGTGGCCCAAGACAATCACTCCTTTTCCTTTATTGTTCACCTGCAATAGGGTGTCTTGAAAGAGAAGCTTTCTGATCTCACACCTTGTCCCATCGCTTCTCAGCCCACTCCCGTTCCTCTGATCCCCAGTGTTGTTGCTTTCCTCCTCCTTTTCCCTATTCTTAACAGCGCCTTTTGGCTTGACACCTCCAACACATTTCATTTCTTACCTTTCTTGTTCCATTTGTAACTTCCAGTGACCTCAAGATTGGTGTTTGCAAGAACAAGTGAGCTGGGCTCCTGTTGGCCCAGTGGGAAAAAGAGATGTGATTGTTAACAATTCCCATTCCATGCCTCCCAAAGGATAGAGGTGATGGCCACGCTGAGAACACATACCAGACCAGTTTAATGATCAGTAATTCTACTGTATTACAAGCCATTATCACAGAGTACAGTGAAAGGTGAACCTTAGCCCAAACCCAACTAATCGTGCAGGGTTTGATACATTTGGGGTCCTATAATAACCTCTTGAAAGACTTTTTACATCAAAGCCATCTCCCATCCATGATTGGTGCATGTTTATTCATTCCAACTGCCTCTTTGCGTCAAAGGAATGCTTGAGAACTGGCTTTTTGGTCACTTAAGTTCCCATCTGAGGAAAGGAAAATGCCAGATACTTGTGACCAGGTTCAGAAATCTCCCATCTGATATATACTGAGGGATTAAATAGCACGGGGGGGGGGGGGGAAAGGGAAGGGGGGGCACCGAACATTTCTACATACCTCTTGGCATTGCACATAGAAGGATGCTGGCACCTTCCTTTGGGCCAGGATCAGCCTCTCCATGCTGCAGACACATCACATATGATGGCTCCTTGTGCAGCGATGCTACTAAGGAAGTGTCGCGAAAGAAGAATGAAGGATTTGTTGCTGTTCCTGTGATTTTCCAACCCTGATTTCAAAGCATCAGTGGAGTTTTTCCCTCTAGAGGGCAGAGGAGGAAAGAGAAAGAGAGGGAAAGGGATATGAACAGAGGTTTTGTCAGACATGTGCAGGGCAGGAGTGGCTGGAAGTGGCGTGGTCCTGAGATGCAGCACTCAATTAGGATGCTTTGCAGTCAGGGTGCGAATGTGTGTGTGTAGCAACCTATTCTTCGTGAGGTCAGGTAGATGTTTCCAAGTGGCTTTTGGTCTTCTGAGTGCTTGTTCACACTTGAGATGATGCAGTAGGTGCTCTGGGTCTCTTAAAGCTCAAGCTCTGCACCCAGTAGGATGCTCAGCCCATGACATCTCTCTGCAGCTTCTCCAGCTGCTGCATTCCCATGTCCTGCATGGGCCATCCCACATCCATCCTGTGTTGACAGGAAACATCTCCCTTTCCTATCCCCAGGTGATAGAGCCGTGGTGCTGCCTCCTCCTGCATCAGGGAGCCCTCCCAGATACTGCACAGCTCCCGTTCCCAGTAGGAAATGGAGTCTAAGGTCTCCGAAGGCGGCCTGAATGTCACCCTCACCATCCGGCTGCTGATGCATGGCAAGGTAAGGGGGTTTCCTCACAGCTTCCTCTCCCACATGGTGCTCGTGGCTCCTGATCATTGAATCCCAGCCTGATTTGGGTTGGAAGGGACCTGCCACAGGCAGGGACCCCTTCCACTAGAGCAGGTTGCTCCAAGCCCCTGTGTCCAACCTGGCCTTGAACACTGCCAGGGATGAGGCATCCTTGCCCCCTTGCCTTGTCCTGCTGGGTACAGGGTGCCTCGGGTCTTTGCTTCATTATGGGGTTGGGCTGCATTGTCTTTGTGGTTTGTGATGTTGATGCCTTTGTGTTTGGTTTTTCCTTTTCTTTAGGAAGTTGGCAGCATCATTGGAAAGGTAAGGATGGCTTTAAAATGTGGATTTCATTCTATTGCCACCACCATTTCCTACATGTGTTGTCGTAGATGCCAGTCACCTCTTCCCTGCGATGCCCTTAAGTGTTTTGTGTGCAGGAGCTTTATGATGACAGACCCACAGAGGAATCAAAGACTATTCCCCTAAAATAACCCAACCCAAACCTAACCTAACTAGTGCCATTCCCAGCTGCTTCTCTGGGGTCATAAGTAGGTGTTTATGATAATTTTGCCTGGAATTTTACTTAAAGAGCTTCATTAAGACTAAAAATGTCATGCAGGCCCATTGAAGCTCTACAGCACTTGTCTCCCCATTTAGTTGGGCAGAAGAGCTGCACATGATGCTTTACACAGTACTTTGGAAAGTCCTGGCTGTCCAAAATTGAGGGTTTTGGTGTATTGAAAGGGCAGGTTCATAGTGGAAGAGGTTTGCAGCATGAGCACCTTTCCCCTATATGCTTATGCCTTATTTTTCCATCAGCTTGTCCAGCCCTGGAAGGATTCACAGATTTACCTGCTTTATATCTGGATATAAAGACATTAGATCTCTCTTTGGATACTAGATCAGAAACCTGCCTCTGAAGTCACAGGGATCAGGGTCACAATGGCTTCAGCTGACCATCCCATGGGAATGGAGGGTCAGGCACCACAGAGATGCCCAAATGATTGCCTTTGTGTTGCCACCTATTAGGGAGATGTGCGTTTGGAAGGGTGGAAGTCTTGATAGTAATAGCCTGTGCTTCTGCTTCTTGTTTCAGAAAGGAGAGACTGTGAAGAAGATGCGTGAGGAGGTGAGCAACCTGCTCTGTACCATGATTCGGAGGAGAAGGAGACCACTGGGGTCTCGTGGCCAGAGCTGCACCTTGCAGTAACTCCCAGGGTCAGGCAGATCCAGTTTTCTCACTCTGGCCTCAAATCCCTATTGTTTTTAATAGGAATTCTCCAGAGCCAAGAATATGCTCTTAAATGAACATTGAAATCAACTCACTTCTCAAGTGCTTGAGGTTGTCCAAGGTCTTTATGCCTGCAGCCACCAAGGAGTTAACATCAGATGAGTACGCAACAGTCTGCATCTCAGAAGCAATGACCCCATGAGCTGGTCCATATGGGTTTGCATTGTAGTAAAAGACCCAAAGCAGATGCTTTGGGAGGGTGAAAGCATCCCAGGGGGCAGGAGTAGTGACCGGAGACCAGTCTGTGGTTATGCCAAGGGCTTCTCT
The DNA here is from genome assembly GCA_039877255.1 of Loriculus beryllinus. Lineage (NCBI taxonomy): Eukaryota > Metazoa > Chordata > Aves > Psittaciformes > Psittacidae > Loriculus > Loriculus beryllinus. The sequence goes on from JBCJKH010052069.1 coordinate 10,606, forward strand.
TCTGTTTCCAGAGCGGGGCAAGGATCAACATCTCTGAGGGGAATTGCCCTGAGCGAATTGTGACCATCACTGGCCCCACCGATGCCATCTTCAAGGCTTTTGCCATGATTGCCTACAAATTTGAGGAGGTGAGAAACAGCAGCCATTTGCCCCAGAAGGGCAGAGTAAAAGGGTTTGCATCCAGACCCATGGGTAGCTCTGGCATGCCCATTGCTGGGGCCAGCAGTGCAGATAGGTGTGGGTATCTCCAACCCATGCGTGCCAGTCTGGACTTGCTTAACTGGCATAAAACCTTCCAGACATCTCTAACTAGGCACAAACTGAGCTTCAGTGAACTCACAGAGGTCTCACTGTGAATTAACTGCAGGGATGCTCAGTGGTGCAGCTATAAACAGAGGCCAGCCACAGACTGAGGGACATGAGACCTCTTCTCTGGCTAAGGGCATTTGGGTTGGCCTCATGGTCAGTTACCAAAGGCTGATGGGTTGCCCTCTTCCTTCCCAAGGACATAACCAACTCGATGAGCAACAGCACTGCTACCAGCAAACCTCCAGTGACACTGAGACTGGTCGTGCCAGCTAGTCAGTGCGGCTCACTGATCGGCAAAGGAGGCTCCAAGATCAAGGAAATCAGGGAGGTAAGTCAGACTGGATATCATTGCATGTAATCACAGAGCTGATCCATGACCAAGGGGGATAAGCCTTGGAAACTAGCATCCTTGTTCTGCTAGCATCATGCATCGCTTCCCAGGATGCGATGCAGAGGGGATGCAGAGATGATGCAGGAGCAGCATCCCATGGGACCTCGCCGCTTGTGCTCCTGCTGATGCAGGGGTTCGTGGGGCACCGGAGCTGGCTTGCAAGGGAAAAGCATTCAGCTGTGGGATTTCTCCTCCTGTCTCTTTCTGTCTCCAGTCCACAGGTGCTCAGGTTCAAGTGGCGGGGGACATGCTGCCCAACTCCACGGAGCGGGCGGTGACAATCTCGGGGACACCCGACGCTATAATCCAGTGTGTCAAACAGATCTGTGTGGTGATGCTGGAGGTACAGTCTGTAACCAAGGGGGTAAAGTACCTAGGAACACAAAAACCACCCCAGCCGGCACCACCAGCAGCGCTGGGAGCTGTGGAGCGTGTGTCCTACCCTTCACTACACGTTGTCAGACCACTCTCATTGCCTGGTACCTCCTTTTGACACCCAGTGTGTTTTCCCTCACCATTGTCTGTTGTTTCTAGAGGCCCACACTGGAAACCTGCTCAGTTGGATGCCCAAAGGAGATGGTTTGTGTTGTAGCACAGGAGAGATGGGTGCTGAGGAGGCCAAGGCAGTGGGAAGGGGATGGGGGCTGCAGTCACTCCACCAGGCACCCAGCCTCCTCTGTGTAGGGCTCATGGTGCCCTGTGAGGACCATGGCTAAGAGGAGGAGGAAGCTAGTACATCCTCATCGCTGGGGGTGCTGGAAGTGTAAAGCTGAGGTCCAATAAGGCACAGAAGTAGTGAGTAAGACTGATGGAGAGCAGGGTCTGTAGGGCACACATCCATGTTCCCTGATGGGCACACCTTGGAGATCTCTACCATGGGGAGATGCTGCTATACCTATGGCTTATTGTCGAGGATGACCGCAGCCATATGCCCTGTGTCTACACCTTGGATGTGAGAAGCTCCAGAAGGAAACCCTTTGGGACACAGGATGGTGGTACTCTCCACTCCTCTCAGACATAGACCGGACCGATGTCAGGCCCCTCTCCCTTGCTGCCTTCCTTGGCAGGGAGAAGTGCATCTGCCGCTACAAAAGCTCCAGATGAGGATGGCAAAACTTGGTAGAGATGAAGCAAACCCGAACGTGAGCGGTTTCAGTTTGGCAGCAGCACAGCTAAGGAGGAGATGCCACAAGTGTCCACTCCTTCATCCACTGCTGCTGGTAGTGATGCTCAGGCAGGGGAGTGCAGTTATAGCTGCATAGTAAGTCCAGGTTATGCTCTGGACTGCAGCAGAGGTGATGCTTGCAGGTGTGTTATCAAGTGCTGTTCTCATTGACAAAAGCAAGGGACACTGCTTCTCTGTTATGGCTCAGCAATGGGAAAGAAGCAAACCCCGGAGTTTTCTTGCAGTTTGAAGTGCCCTGAGTTTATCAGCTCACAGAGATGCTCCTTGTAACCTTTCAGGCCTAAATCCTTGCTCAGCCTCGCTGAGATTTGTAATGCAATAGCAGAACAAGCAGGTCTGTGGTTATGGAGGCTGTGCTTTTGTTGTAGAGCTTTGCTGCAGACCTGTGCTTAGCAGAAAGGCTTGAATTTGCCACTTAGCTACGAGTAGACATTCAGAAGAAACTACACAGAAAATAAACAAAGAGTTTTCCATAAGAGAGTCATTTCTATTGCCTGTCCTTCCATAACAGTGACTGAGTCATTTCACTTCAGGTAGAACCAGGAGGGTTTTATCTGGAATCTCTCCTGATCGGTGGAAACTTCCGTATCTCCTGTGGCCTCTTCAAGAAGAAACCAACAGAGATGATGTGGGTGAGAAGATTCTGCGCACTGCACAGTGGGATGCATCATTACAGCTTGATGTGCATCACTGCAGCTTCTGCTCCATCCTACCCAGGACTGCTCAGGCCACAGCAGTGAGGAACAAGGAGAGGGGCAACCCCACATCATGCTGCCATGGGAAGAGGACTGGGGATGCATATGGGTTGGTGACTCTGCTGCAGGTATCTGGCTGCTTAGAAGGACTGCTACCACCATGCAGCTCTAGGATAAAATCTCCAGGCACCCTCATTGCCATCTGAGAGGGGTTTCCAATCTCTGGCTCCTCCAGGGCTCAGCACCCTTACCAAAGTGATCACTGTTGGCCCTAGTGGGACAACTAGGGGGCTTGACCGCAGTGATTATGCCTTATGGCATCTGATGCACGACCATCTGTGTCTTGGCTTGGATGGTGGTAAACCAAACCAAGTCCTCAAGATGACCCTGTGAGGAAGATGAGAGGGGTCAAAGAGCTTGAGCATCGTGCCACGTCGCTCAGAGAGGCTGCTCGCTCCTGTTGCCTATGCTCACAAGCCCATCCCACGGCTTCTGGTGCTCAGTGGTGTTGGTGTGACTCCAGGACAAGGCTATTGACATGCAAGAGCTGCAAAGAAATGCACTGCACGGGAGGGATTAAAGACTTCGTCTGTGGGTGGACCTCCCCGTTTCATAGAACCTGAAGATCACGGAATGGTTTGGATTGGAAGGGACCTTAAAGCTCATCCAGTTCCAACCCCTTGCCATGGGCAGGGATTTCTTCCACTAGAGCAGCTTGCTCCAGGTCCTATCCAACCCGAATGCTTGAGGGTCACCTCAGGGTTCTTTGAGGAAGGTGCTGCCTTCCATTGTCTAGCTGGCTTTTAGTTTGTGTCAAGCAGAGTGAAGGTGATGGAGGCAGCGGAGGGCTGGGAAGCCATTTAGGTGCCCACATTGTCCTTGTTGTCCATCAAACACTCTTTCCCCCGTGTCCTCCTGTCCAGAAGCGCGGTGTGCCTGGTGTGAGTGTTGTTGTCGGTGGCCCCCGGGGGCCGTGCTTCTTTAGGTGCTCTCTAACACTCTTTTTGCCGCCGTTTCAGGAACGCTGGTTCTAATGTTCTCTCTCCCTCTCCTTGTCCCTTTTCCTAGTCCCCACCAAAAGGTGCCACCATTCCCTACCGCCCAAAGCCCGCCTCCACCCCTGTCATTTTTGCAGGTGGTCAGGTAAGAGCCGACCCGCTTGCAGCCTCCACTGCCAACCTCAGCCTTTTACTGCAGCACCAGCCGCTGCCCGTTAGTGCACTCAGGTTTCTTGCCTTCTCACTTGCATGGTGTCATCCCATCCATTGCATGCCACGGCAGCTGGACTGAAAGCTCTCGGTAGAACCAGGTTGATGTCTTGCCTTGGGTGGTAGCTGCTGGAGGATGAAAGGGGCAGAGCAAGGGAGCAGGGTGTTAGCTCCACCAGGCATTCGTGCACCAAGGCTGGAGTTTGCTTTGTTAGACCCAAATTCAGTGTTTGCCAACAGTTGCCGCTGTAATAGGAAAAGCCTTGTTGAGAGGCTGTGACTGTGCTCTCACAGAGGCTCCAAGTGTTTATTTTCTGGCATCTCAGCCCAATTGAAAGTCATAGGATCCAGGACTTGTTTGGGTAGGAGTGGACCTTAAAAAGCTCATCCAGGCAGTGACCCCTTCCACTAGAGCAGGGTGCTCCAAGCCCCTGTGTCCAACCTGGCCTTGAACACTGCCAGGGATGGGGCAGC
>JBCJKH010052070.1:6313-17876 GCA_039877255.1 Loriculus beryllinus
CACCGATACTTATTTCAAACACTGGTCATTCTTCAAGATGTCTGGGAACACTATCAGATGCTATCCAAGAAGTACCAAAGGCATAAATCTGCTACCCCTATAATGTACTGAGAAACCTTCCCTGCAGAAGGATCGTTATTTTTTTCCTTTTTATCTTGGCATTTCTGCTCATTTTTTCTACACTAGGTCAACCTACACTTTGTTCCACTGCTTAGTTTTAGCTGAGCATGTGAAGTATACCCATTTATAACATTTACTTGCACTAGTTTTTCTGTATTGCCTCTGTGCTCAAGCTATCTTCAGATCAGTCCTTCCCAATACTATGGAAAGGCTATGCTTATTTGATAAAAAACCTCTACATTTTTTGGTCTGTCCTCATTTTTAGCTTCAGGCCATGAACAAGTGAAAGCATATACTGACAGCAGTGCAATAGGCAAGATAGAACAACTCCAGCCAAGGCTCCTTAATGGAAATGGCAACTGCTATTGATTTCCTAAACACAGAGGTTGTGCCCTTCACCTCTATGACAAATCAGTTAGTAAAGACTCAGGACTCAAGCGAAACCCCTCGCTATGTAAACATGAACTTGTGGTTTACTATTAACACAATATACTCTATAACTTCAACAGTGAAGTCAGGGAAAACAGAGGAGGAGCCTGCAGATGGAGAACAAAGACATTCACAGTGAAAAAAATAAATAAATCACTGATATAAATGGAACTGAATTCAAGAGCCAAAAGAAACAGCAGGTGCATAAGAATACCAAGAAAATGCAGTTGATGTGGTTGGTCTTTGAATTACCACTGCCCTGTAATCAAACTTAAAACAAACAAATAAAAGAAATAAAAAAGAAACCCAGACAGATTATTGATTACTTCTTGGTTATAAGCCATAAGGTGATAAAGAAAAATAACTGTTATTCATCTTCTAATAACAGTAAATTACATTTCAATAATTAAAATTAGTGTAAGAACACAGTTCGACAAGGACAAACGCCCTTATCATTAATGGCTGTCAGGACAGAAGAGGCAAATAATATTTCTAAAATAATAAAATGAGGTTAAGAAGATTCTAACTAATTTGTAATATATTTTCTGGTTTTGATATGAGGAATATCCCATTTTACTTGTCCTGAAGCACAATTCTTTCATAACCAATGTTTTTACACGCATTATCAAGTATGTGGGACACAGACATCATAGGAAGTATTTGCAGCCCCTCTCCTCTCACTATTAACAGTAAAAGCAACATAAATAAAACCATTCACTGGCCTGTTTGTACCAGCAGAGAGATCAGACAGACAGTTTAGATGAATAACACTGAGACTAGAATAACTTATTTCGTCCTTGAAACAAAAGCAACTTCCTTACACCCTTTAAGTTAATAACGCTTTATTTTGTCCCCAGCTGTTAAGTTTATAGAAATTAAAAGTCATGACTATTTGTCTTTTGCCAGCATGAATTTAAAAGTGCCTTTAAAAAAATCTCATTATCATTGTGGGGTTTTTTTCAAGCAGATTCAATACAAAACAGATTACATCCTGCCTGCACTAGTAAAGTGCACATAAATTTTTCACAAACCAATTTATCTTAAAAATTTGTCTTTCCTCATTTTGATTCTGGACACAGTGCACAGCAGAAAGGCACTTCAAGTATTTTTTAGATAACACAATGATGCTGCATTAGTGTTTCTGGAGTCTTCCTCTTTTATAACGTTATTTCCAGACCATCAGAAGGGACCTTTATGAGGTTGAATGATCTCCTATGAAACAACTGCATTACCACAAAATTTTAGTCTAATGTTCAACATGAATTTTAAGACTAGAACTACAGATTTCATTCACAGTTAACAGATGAGGGTCAAAAGAATTTCCTTGGGTAAGAACATTAGGAACATCTGACAAATCATCTGCAAGGGGGTTGCAGAGATCCCCTGCACAATCATTTGGGAAGCCAGCAGTCCTCACACAATATAGCTATGAGAACACCATCAGATCCCCTTGCTGACGCCAGCTATAACCAACAGTACTGTGGTGACTCCATCAACAATCAGATCATCTCAGAGGTGCAAGCCATTCTTTCTGAGACATCAGGAGATGGGGACAACCATAATTCTCACCAAGAGTCTTTAAGTGATGAAAGAGACTTGCCCAGCTCTGGGGGCAAGTTCTCCTCTGGAGAACAGCCCCTTCTTGCACAGACATTACTCAACAATGCATGGGGATGGTCAGGAAACACTGAACAAAGCATTCCAGTGAAAAACTATGCTATACTTGGAGCTGACAGAGATGTTCATAGTCAGTTTTGTTTGAATTGCTGTAATAGTTAAGGTAGTCCTTTTATTCAACAAGATGGCTCCTAAAAAGTCAAGGCAACGACACTTGTGGAGCAAGAAAACTTTCACTGCCACTTTTCATGCAGCATTTCTCTCCCTCTGGCAGTGATGACAGCCTTTTCACAAGTACCACAGCCGCTTTACAAAGAGAACAAGACTTGAGTATCTGTCATGACATAAGTGCACAAAAGAACAGAATAGAAGGTACCTTATACAAGTCTGAGTCATTTACTGTTAAGATATATCAAAATCATGAATCTCTGCTTTCATTTGCTTTCACTCCTACCTAAGGAAGTTTTCTGAGTACACTTTCATTTTAGATAATAAAGTGTTCACTAGTAATATATTCAACTAACAGTATTGTGGTCATCTTTGAGCAAGCCAGGCACTGTCTAGGAACACTTCAAGAATAATCAGGCCCAATAAGAGAGAAAGAAGAAATTTCTCAGATATTTGGGTGAATTCTGAATGTGTCACCTTATTCATGCATGTTTGCATGGAGCACAAGTGGTCAGAAACAAGAATATATCATTATCTTTGCTAAGAATGTTAGTTAAGAAACAACCCTCATAAAAGAGCAACGTGCAGAGGAAACACTTCTTCAGCCCCAGCAGGCTCCCTCTGCAGTACTACAACCATTTCTGCTTGTGCTTGAACATTTGTTCCTATGCTAGGAAAAGGAATCTGGAAGCCTGGGTACAGCAGAATAACCCATAACACATTCAGAACAAAGCCATTGGCTAGACCTTTCTGTTTTGGCCAGGGTGTCAGCTGACCAGAAAGTAGAGAGTCCTTTTCCTTTCCTCCAGCACACAGGCATTGACAGTAACATTACGGTCCTTCAGGAGAACCTTCAGCAATACAATACAGAAAACTTCCAATTTTCTTTTCCCCATTAGTTTGCATTAAGCTGACATTTTTCATTATGAGCATTGGCAGATTTGGGAAGAAAGCTATTTTCCTTTGGAAAGTCATTTGCCAGAAAATTCCTACTACCTCACCTATTTCAGATTCCCCCTTTATCTTTGGTAGTGCTTTTGAAATTTAGACTCGAGAAGACATTTATGACATCTCTGCAGGTGCAGTCTTTACTATGATTACATTCCTATGTATTATAATAGATTCTTCAGAAAGCAAACAGTTGGAAAGAGTGGGTATAAAATTTTAACTTCAGGATGTTAAACATTTCTTTATCACTGAAGGGCTGATGTGGCACTGGTTAGAAGGAGCCAAAAGGCAAAGAAGTTCTTCATGACTTCTTCTCAAACTGGATGTGATTATCCCTCTCCAGCTATGTTTTGGTGAGCATCAACTCTTCTGCATTGTTGCACACTAAACCAGGATCAAACATCCCACGATGAGCCCTAAGAGGCCACCTGACTCAGAGATGCATCTCTGAATCACAATCACCTACTCCCCGTGGGAGGGAAAGGGTAGTGATTTACCACTGGCCTATAACAGGACTAAATTATTACCTCCCCGCACACAGGTGCTGGCTCAGCTATTTTGACCCAGTGAGTGGGAGAGCTGAGCCAAGGTGTTACCAAACCCTTGGAGCTACCCACCATCTTCTCATCTACTCATTGGGAGTGAAGGTTTAAGCAAGCTGCAGAATGGAGGATGGTTTATATACCCTCTTCCAACCTTCTCAAGACAGATGAAGCCACAAACCAATTAAACTACAAACTTCCCATGCTTATCTTCAAATTAAAGCTGTGTTTAATACACAGCCATTGTGTGCTTCATACTGCACTTTCTGCTCCGACAGCCATTCAGAAGTCACCAGTGGACAGCAAGAAGCTGAAAGTTAGCAAAAGATGTATCTTATATCACCTTGAAATTGCCAGTATTGTTAAAAAGAAGAAAATTATCCAATTTTTGTACCCTTTGGCCTTCTACTGATGCCAGAAATAATCACGGGTCTCATTGAAGACAAACTGAGTTTAGAGCAATTATATTTGATATGTTCTGTAAGAAACCAAATACAGTAATACATGTGTTGTGTACCAAGCAATTCTGTGGTCTTGATAAGCCTACATCAGTGAAGCGTTTGAGTGGAATTCAGCAATAACAGACCTGATATGTAAGAGTAAGCATTCAATGTAGCAAAAACCAATTATACAAACAAGCATTAAGGTTATAAACTAGCTTATTAGTTCAGTGTGCTTAGAAATTAACAACAAAAAGCAAATGACAATGCTATGTAGTAGCAGCAAACATGAGCATAAACAGAAGTATTTTAAATGGCAGGAAACTCCAGAAACAGGTATAATTTCTGAGCCAAGCAAACTCAATTTCCACTTGGCACAAAAGAATCAATTAGATACAGCACATACTGGTCAACTGAGAGTTGGATACACCTCTCTTCTAACACTTCAGATGGTATACAAATCAATGATCAAAGTGAATTCAAATCATACAAGTTTGTGAGTTTGTCATAAAGGCATTAATTTCTGAAGTTTGTTGCTGTGCCTATAACTTCCTCATAAAAAGGACAGACAGATGCTGTCGTAACTAATGTCCACTGCTTAACAGAGGGGAAAGGAGGAAAAATAATCAGGTTGCAAACTCAATACTAACTGAGCCATTCCCCAACAATACATGACTTGCTGCAAGAGAAGGAACCATTTAATGACTAAGATATTTTCCCTCTAGGTATCTGTGTACTTGGAAGAGCATCCCATTTAAAGAAAACGTTAAATGATGTGTATAGGCAGAGATAAGGGCTAGATCTTGTTCCTTCACGCAGTGAATAAGATGTCAATAGTGCAAAGAATGTCTCCAAAGGCCAGTGAAAGCCAAGCTTTGGAGGAGATTTCATCTGAGTCTAAGGAAGAAAATGACCTTAACTAGAACTGGCTTAAGTGCAAAGACCTAGTAGATAAAACAACCTGTGGGATTTGGGCACCACATTATCCTTACAAATCCTGTTATTATGCAGAAAAAGGACTTCAAAATGACTCAACAGACACATTAATTTAATGGAACTATACTTCATCTATCCTATAGTTCCTTGAAAAGAACAGTTTGAATACAGTGATTTCAAAATGTAGCCTACTGCTAACGTTTTTCTGCATTTCAGTTGTTCTTTAATACCTCATTCCAATACTGTCAGCAGAACAGTATCATAAAATAGCCAAGTTGCCATATTAACTAAGATTTCTGAACAGTATTTCCCCCAGTGAATAATACCATCCCTAATGTAATGTACAATAAATTCCTGTCCAGCTTTCCTCATCCCTCAGTCCCTTCCCCAGCGATGGCAGTTCTGTTTTCTCTACTTTCTCCTTCAGTTGTCTGCAATGTTCTTCATGAGCATAACAAAGAAACAGAAGGAACATGGAGTTAACTTTTTCATCTGTTTTCAGACTCTAGCATAAGAACATCATAAGTACTTTGATTGTTGCCGTGCAAATGTTCCTACCGTTGGACATTCCAACACTTGCACAGATGTCAGGACAGACATAATCAGATTATTCATTCCAGCAACTCCTGGTTTTTTTGGAAGTCATTTACAACATTAATCCTTAATTCCTTCTAATTGAAGGCATCTGTCCTGATATCTGTCTCTTCCATCTAAGAAGCCTATGTCCCTTATGCAAGCCTTTTTATTCAGATTCAAGTTCATCATCTTCCTTGACATTATCCTAACAGAAAACTGTATTTATAAGCACCTCCAGAAATGAAGGTGTGATACTTGGTAGTACTTAATATCCTAGATAGGCTAAAGGATATTTAGCTTGCTCTTACAATAACCATCACTAAAAGTTAAATGGTGCCAAGCCACAAAGTACTCATCTGAGTGGTCGGGTTAGTCCGTTTTGTGACAAATATTGCAACTGCAAAAGCCTCTATAACAGAATGTCATGATAAGGACAGAAAATGTGTCTTAGCATAATATCAGCAGACTCACACTGATTACAAAAATTTCTGAAATACTGAATTAACACACTTTCTCCCCAACCTGCAACACAAGTTTTACACATACTTGAAAATGTCAAGGTGTATAAAAAGGATTCACTCTATTTCTGTCCCAGTATCTACATTACAGAGCAGACAACCAACCTGATGCAAGGCAGAAAGTATGTTCTAATAGCTAGAGCTGGGAAAACATTCCCATAAAAAAAATATTTCACTGAAAACAGAATATACAAATCAATGTTATTTGTAGGAAAGATCCTCAGCCATTCAATGTGTTTTTCAAGGATAAAAGGCTTTTTCTTAAGAAATACATTAGATTCAGGGATGGGAACTACAACATGTGGTAACCAAGTCTACATCTTTCTCAGTTATTAATTATAGTCTGTTTAGCTACTATGCTATTTAACTTTTGTGGTGTGGCTTATTTCACGTGTTTAATGCTGTGATGGACTGGGGACAATCCTTTGAGATAGGGTAGAGGGAAAAAGGAAAACTGAAACTCTGTTCAAGGAGAAAGTAATGACAGAAAGAAAGTACCCGACTTGTACTTTGTCAGATACAAGAAGTGGCTCAAACAGAAAGCAGGAATAGGCAGAAACCAACACTGAGAGGTTAGCAGAGTATGTCTCATGTGCTGATGGAGAGGTTTGAATTTCCCCTAAGCATCTTGCAGATAATGGGCTCATCACTCTTCTCCGTGAGCTCCCATACAACCAGTAGCCAAGGAGCAATGTTCCCAGGGATGCAGACAGTAACTGAAGCTCTCTGCATTGCCTTCTTTTCCATCTTTATGCTGTGCAGCAAAGTTATGACAAATCCCTATGGAGCCAGTTTACCCTAGACCTGCTGATAGCACAGGTTTCTACCACATTTTTTCCCCCATAATAGTCAAAATGAGACATGCTGAAAGAAGGGGGAAAAAAGTAATCAGGGGTATGACCTGTATCATCTGATTCTCAGTGCTCTACATGTACATTCTGGAAAATGCACTGAAACAAACACTGGTTACACGGCTCATATAACCACTTGGTTTGTTATTTAATCTAAATGATGGGAATATCTAGAAGCAGAAGAGAAGAAACAGGCTGTGCATATTAAACACAGATTTGCGCAAAATATAATGTTTATTTTAAAAGTGTGTTCCCAAACCTGAAGGTAACTTCTCCAAGATATTAGACTTGAAGATGAAAGGTAACAGTACTGTATTTCGGCAGAGCTGAACATTCATCACCACTCAAGCATGGAAATACAGAGTAAGGGCTACAGCAGCTCACATCCCTGGAATCAGTTACCTAACGATTCATCTTTGCCACAATAACTGTTGCAAAAATCGATTCCACAGCTTTCCTCCAGTCTTGGGCTTTGCATGGAAAAAGCAATTATTTAAATTAATTACTTGGCAAGTCCTTTCAGGAAGTTAAAATACAGCACCTAGCTACACTGTCTATTTCACAATCATTTCATTTTTTAATATCAGCATCTCAGACACACAGATGTGATTAAAAACAAACAGTTGTAAAATGCCAATATAAATAGCAGACAATGAAATACAGCTTCTCAGTTCATTGATATTTGTATCTTAGGTGACTCTAGGTGCCCCTTAATGAATTACATGACTAGTAAAATACAATTAAATGCAGCTGCATATGTTTACAAAACTGCAGAACCAAATTACAGGTATCAGCAGCACCCATAATTCATCCATAATTGACAATTTTCATATTACTGGAATAAGGAATCAAGTCATGCAGATGATTATTGTATTTGCCTTTGAGCACTAGAGACCTAGGTTCATTTCCTATGCAGCACCACAAATGAAACAAATTACATGCTTTCAGGTTGAGACAGACCTGAAAACAAAAGCGCCCCTGAATGACAGCCAAAACCCCAAATCATTCAGGTTCTATTTAACTGTCAATAAAAGTTCATGAATGGATGATAGTTGTCATAACTTAAACATATCATTAATAAAGTAGCATTCTTTACAGAAGAATCATTGTGTCTGCTGCAGAACAGGTTCTGACCTGAGTTATACAGTGTGTGGATTTTCTGGCTTCAAGGACACAACAAGGACATAGTAGCAGAGTTTGTGCCAGAGATCTTGTTTTTCTTCTGTCTCCCCTCTTACATGCAGCACAGTGATGATCTTTTTTTTGGCAGGACCTTTTCTGTTGCGGTAACTTCTGTCTACATTTAACTTTAATTGCACCTGCAGACCTTGTTAGGACCTCACACAGCATGCGTTATTCAGACCTTGACTGGAGAATCTCCTGAGAGGTGTGCTTTACCTACCCTGCTGTGAGCAGGAGTTTAGATTAGATGATGCCCAGAGGCACCTAGGCTGGGTGCTGACTTCCAATTGACAAGAGCCCCTGGTTCAACTCCCTGTTTCTCTGTTTGTTATACCCCCTATAGCAATATATTACTAAGGCTATATGTTGTCCAGTCAACAACACACTAAATATAAGGGTCAGAGACAGCTAGATTCCAGTGTTAATGACTTTCACTCTATGAAGGGTTACTGGGGGAAAATACCTCTGTGTGCCAGCTGGCAGATGAGCGTTCAGTATGGAATGGTGTTCAGTTTTGTAGACAAACTCAGGCAGACCTCCTGCAACCCACCATCCTGCACACCTCTAATGACCAGATGATCAAACACAGACACCACAGAATCTCTGCTAAGGCAGGATTTTGGATGACAGCATCAAGAAAGTGCTCAGGAGCTCAAAGTCTTTGTACAAGGATTCCCCAAAACCACAGACCTGGAAACCTGACTTGACTTTGTTACACAGCTATGTTTCTAGAACTCCAAGGTACTGCAAAGACACCACAAAACTCTCTTACTTCACATGGGTGACAGCCGGGCAGAGAGCTAGTGAGCAGCAAGCTCTGAAGATTGCAAAAGCCCCCTCCTATAAACAAGAAAACCTCTTAAGTGAAGAAATCTGCTGTGTTAAGCTTAGCTTAATTTTACCATGTGTATACATATGACAAACCCTCCTGACAAATGCCTAATAAAGAAAAAAACCCAGTAAAGGGACACCAATAATCCTGAAGTAAAACCAATCAGATTTTCTTTTTTGATAGCACACATCCATTCTAGGCAATACTTTTGCTATATAAAAAAAATAAAAAATTGCATGCAGCAGTCTGTTGCTGGTTTCATTTTGCTTTAAAATGCATGACAGCCAAGTCATATTTTTAAAAGTAAAGAATATTTTCTGGAAATCAAAAAGGGAAAATATAATGTCAAATGTTTTTCAGTGGCACACTGGTTGATCTCATCGTTTTATAACACTAAGGAGTTTTATTCAAGTCCTTCAAAGTTTTTCAGCACCAAGTCCCAAAAGATTCTGGTGAGAAGCAGGTGCCTAAAATAGACTAGAGGTTAGGGGCAAGATCCAAGGGTTCTAGATCTGTCTTCTTCCAGTGTTATTCAGAGATGGGTTTCAGGGTTTTGGGTCGAGGGCATGGTTATTTCCTACTCCACTGCACTGGCAGAGGCTCATGAAGGAGCAGTTCATGCTTGTGTAGCTTAACACACAGGAGATCCTTCCACTTAGGTACAGCGTAGCAAACCCACTGCCTGTCTACCCTCCTGATGACATATGCCTGGGTCTAGGTCTGCAGGGGTCTATCTGGCAAATCAACTGAGGAAATCAGAGCACAACCCATGCTTTGTGTGCCCTCTGTGTTACCATGCCTAAAAGACAGGCTCAGAAACACCTTCTTATGCCCTTAACCCTGCAGTAGTGTTTTGGGAGTTTCTGAAGAAGGAAGAGGAAAACCTGATAGGAGATTTTGCTCAGAGGCAGTACAGCAACTGCAGATGTCATACATGCTGTAACCACTGCAATCAATACAGCTATTCTGGGTGCATTACTCTAAGTCTTTGTAAAGCTAGGGTCCAAATGCTCAGAGGGATAAAAAAAGGAAGGAAGGATAAACGAAAGAATAAAAGGGAGACAAATTAAGAAAAGGGGTAGGAACACCTGAGATGCCAATAAGCTACCACATATAAGCTATGTCTTCAAACTAGGGACTTAACTGACTACAGATTTATCCTTCAGGAAATACTTGACTTCACAAAACAAGGCTGTTCATTTTATGACTCTTTCAGTATTTATCTTACCAACTGAAAAATTTGAGCTGGTTGCACTGTGTGCAGGTAGAGTACCCAGAAAACCGCTGCTATGATTCCCCTCTGTGAAGTTAATGTGGCAATGCAGCAAGCCCAAATTTCCAAAGACAAAGATAAAAAACAATTTCCTCACATCATCTGTTTCAAAGTCTCTTTGCTGTATTTAAAGTATAACTTATCTGTAGGATTTTATTTTAAAAGAATGGAAGGACAGTTTTGCAAATTTATACTGACAAGTAGGTGTTTGTTATCACTTACATTTTGTAGGATGCCATCGTTTTATTTTTGGTTGTTTTATGGTTTCTATTACTGAAAGAAGTGGTGGCCAGTTCTCTTACAGAACCAAATGGACCATCTCTTCCATCTTATAGATGAGGAACTTGAGATCATGAAATGCGAACTCCCATAAAGATGCTCAACTCCTTTAGCTCTGTTGTTACTTGTTAGAATTTGAGATGAGGAATGAGTGGATAACACTATGAGCTGACGAACCCGTAATTCTCATCACAAGATATGTGGAGAGTTTTCATACTGTTAAGCCCTATTGTGCTCATTTGGTTTCTGAATATGGTCCACTACTTCTGAACATAGATCAAGGATACTGCAATGTTCTTGGCAGCAAAAATTGTTCCTCAGTCTAAAACCACATTTCTTTTATGCTTATGGAAACATGAAAAGAATATTTTTTCAGTCTAATATATCTCCAAATACCTTCAACTGGATAGTCACAGATATGAAGACTGAAGGTTTCCATTCCAAGCTCAGCAAAGCTTTCCACATTTTTGCAAGAAGACCTGTTTATATCACATGTCACTGCATAGAAAAGCAGTGTAGCACCTCACGTTATTAACACCCCTTATTGCATACTCATAGCTGGAAAAGTGTGTCCCTGGTGTAGCCAGCTTTCCATGAATGGTGTAATGGTCCTAGCAGCGCTCAAATAGTGCTCATGGTCAGCATGGTCATTTGCTAACAACAATGTTCATCAAAAGTTGTCATCCTCTGAGAAACCTCAAAACACCAATTAAAAACATTTTGAAAATTAGAAGGCAAAAATACAACTGGGCAGGAAGAAGCCTACTGAAACCCAAAATCTCACCAGTAAGAGATGACAAATCTAAGTAATAAAGTATCATGCCTGGGGCTTTATATCAGGGGCACACAGAG